>PNEQ01000586.1:29171-69759 GCA_003012365.1 Medauroidea extradentata | reverse complement strand
GGGTTCTGCAGGTAATCTGTAGAACGACAAGCCAATGTTTTCTAATTTGCGTTTCTGGCAATACACCACACAACGTCTAATTTTCTGCGACATTGTAAATCAATTCCCATTACCAAATAACAAATAGATGGTGTAACACACGTGTTTACTTCTTTTTCATGTGTAGACAAGTAAGTAGTACAAACACATCAACATTAAAAACTCCAGTAATGTAAAACTACATTTAATTTCGATTCAAAGAAGTGCAATGCTTTAATAGCCATATTTAAAAATATTAAGGGGTTACAAAATTATTTGTGAAAAGATAAATACAAATAGTGCCTGTCTTTCAAAAAAAAATTTTTTTTTCATGTTGGCGAAGCATGGTATGCTCCCATTTTTAAGAACTCTTTTCTCCCTATCTACTGACACCCCCCTGATCGCAGCTTTCTTCCATACAAACAACACGTCATCAGAGTTCCGACCAAAGAATATCTTCGCGGCAGATATTCCACTCTGTAATACGCTCGTATGCAATGGCCGCAACTGCTGAAGAGTATGTAGCGAAGACACACCACTTGTACACTAAGACACGTTTTTCTTTCTAAAAATGTTTTTGGTAAAATATTATGTAGGTGTACGTTAAAATGTTAACTTGGATGACTTTATTATTTTCTTCGATGTTCAATGGTCGACGTCAATGGCTAGAAAGTTCTTTTTTGCTGAGACTGTTATACACGAATGTTTTATATTTTTAATTTATGAAAGTCAAAATTGGGGAGGGTGTTATACATGGGTGGGTGTTATATTCGCGTAAATACGGTATACCAATCCTCGGAACTATACAGGTCCTCGAATTGTACCACAGCACTCTTCTCTTCAAGTTCGCTATTGTTTTCGCTCATCCCTTTCACTTGTTCATACCAGTTGCCACCATGCGACGGCGCACAGGGTAAGGGGGAGGAGAGCAGAAAAGGGAACGAGAACAAAAAGAACAGTTTGCCTTCTTACATCGTAAAAAGGAGGGGGGAGCAGTGCGCATGCTCAGATAACTGTGATAGCAATCGACTCGTGGGTGGTGAGGAGAAAATTTTGGCGCATACGTGACTTTTTTTGTACTGAAAACACAAGGGAGACATAAGAACAATTCTTTTTTGTGCGAATGAACTAGTTCCGTTAGTTCACTTAATGGAGCAGTTAAAAAAGAACTGGTAGTTCAGGAACTACCCATTCCATTTTTCAGTATTTTCGGGGATATTGCATTTATAATTCTGATTTTGGTAATAGAAATAAATGGAAAACATGGACAGATCCTTGTGTAAACAGCAATATTGTGAAGTTGCTAATTTTTACACCACTTCCAAGTTTTTACACCAAATTTTTGAACTGCTTTTAAAATTTTTAAACACAGAAATTGGCAATTTTTATTCACCGCTTTTTGTGGGTGTTTAGTAATCCACATATGGTGCTCTTACAAGCAGCACATAAATGGTTGGGCTTGTAAAAAAACTGTTACAGTTAAAATTATGTATGTACTTGTAATAAAAGATTACACAATTACAGTATATTAAAAATAATGAATTCAGTTGATGTGTAAATTAATAAATTACTATTGTAGATGATACTGTACAAAGATCCGGTGTACGAAGACTTTGGGTTCAGTGTGTCGGATGGCTTGTACGAGCGAGGAGTGTTCATCAACAGGATAAGGAAAGGAGGTCCTGCTGACATGACCAACAATCTCAAGCCTTATGACAGGATACTGCAGGTACATTGTTTATAATATTGCTGTTTGTACGCAGCTTAGTGAATTCAGGTTGTTTGTTACCCACCCTATTTTAGAGTCATATTGACATATTTCAATAAAAGATGAAGCATTTTTTATTTCATACATTTTATACTGTTTGATTATTTATAGTAGACTGTCATTGATATATGAATTTAACTCTGTTTTGTTACAGTTTTTAAGTTTTTCAACAGTGTTAGTAAATACAGTAGAACCCTGTTATAATGTTCCCACTTATAATATTTTCCTGGTTATAATGCTGCCTTCATTTGGCCCATAAAACTGTTTTATAATAGGATTTTACCCTCTTATAATCTTTTCCCATTTATAATGTAAACATTTTTTGAGTCCCTTCAGAAACATTATAACAGGGTTCTACTGTATTTTGTAATTTATTGCAAAGTGCTGACATGCTGTATATCCTGGTGTTTGTTGACATCTAATGGAATCCATTGAGCAAAAATTAGAAATAATAATAATACGTACAGTAATAGTTCCTTGCAGAGTGAAGTGGCACATTGAGAACACGTTGGACTCGCGTTTGGGAGGATCGAGATTTCATTCCCAATCTTGCTATCATGATTTTGGTTTTGCTTGGTTTACCAAAATCACTCCAAACGATTACGATGCAGATTGCTTTTGAGAGTTCCTCTTCTCAAGTAAAGTTGTGTGTAACAATCTTTACTGACTTTGTTATTGACAAGAGGTAAATACCAACCAAAATAAACACATAGTTTCAGTCCTACCAACAACAATGGTGATGGTTTACTCAAAACCATAAATCGTCATCAGCCATTACAGTTTCCAGCCTTCATCCGGGTCTACACAGTGAAATGCCGCCCTTTCTGTCTGTGTCTGGTCATAATTCTTCTTCTTTCACCTTCATCCAGTCTTATCATCTCTCCTCAACTACAGCCGTTACCTGCTCTTCTCATTTATATCTGAGTCTCCCCTGGGGCCTTCGTCCATTATACGTACTTTACTTACACAGAATAATCTTTGGCATTGTCTCTGCCACTCTCTGTACGTGGCCATACTACCTCATTTGGATCCTGTCTAGCCTTGTTTCATTCAACGTGCTCCTCATGAACCTCATACCAAGTGCTTCTACTTTGTTGCCAAAAATAAAACCATAAAAATAATCTGGAAGTTCCTAGATATTTGGTTGGTATAGTATGGTCTTCTAAATATTACATCTACTGGGGCATAACTTAAGTAGAGTGCCCTTGAACAGCTTTAGGCTTTGCTGGGAAAACTACATAAACACACAGACTATACTTGCATGAGATAACACATACAGTAGTTAATAACTAATAAATAAATAAATAAAAACACTGTACAAACATAAATAAAAGAGAAGCAATCACAGTCAAATAGACACAAACAGATACAAACAAACAGACGAATAATAAAGGTCCTATCAACAGTACAGAAAAAAGAAAATAACGATAGCAATCAAAATGGTAATATACAATCAGCATACAGTAGTTCTTTAGCATTTTTTAAGATATTTAGTGAACTGTAATTAAAGTTGAGTAAATTTGTATAGAAATTATAATTTCTGGAAAGTCTGTATTGTTGTGAGTAAATTAACTTTTTATTCCATGTTTTGGAGGGAATATGCAGTGGAACAATCATGGTTTTTTAGGGTCAGAAGTAGTTTGAAGTGATCACCTTTACTGTAGTTAGGTTTGTTGAGGTTATGTGCCAAGTTGTTTTGTATGATATATCAATGTCTATTATTAAAGTTTGATTATAACTGTCTTCTTGAACAAGTGGATGTTTTGCAAGTGATACTGTTGGGTATTTGTGAGGAATTCAGAAAGCATACATCTAATAGTTACGATTAGGTCTTATATCATCATATTGAGATAGACCAATGGTAGGTACACAGACTGTCAAGAGTTTACCTTTATCTTTGTAGGTATTGAGGTCAGTTTGATGAATTGTATACGTGGGTGGAAAGTAATGACAGTTTATACTGTTGATACTGAGCAGTCATATAATATTACATTTTCTTAGAATTCGGTGGATTTGGTTGTTGACACGTGCTTGCATCACTTATTTTTTAGGCAAGGTACTGATTACTGTTTGAAGCTTGGTCATTCCATGTCAGTTTAACCAAAATAAAATTATTTTGACAATGAACATTTCAGATGTTGATATGATTTCTTCCAGTCAAACTATTCATGAAGAAACAGTCAGTGAATTACCAAATTTTCGTTGCTCTAGCTTACATAGTTTTAATTTTACAGATTTTCAAACTTTCAGTGAATTAAATCATGTCTTTGTTTCCAGGTCTTTTTCACAAGCTGCACTGTCTTAAAAAAATTGTTGCGTCTTGCTTACACAGTATGCAATCTCTCTGAAATTTTACAGTCTTTGTTCTTCAAAGTATGAGGATTTCAGGAAAAAATATGAAACTTCCATACAAAGCAACAGCGACTCATAAAAAATTTATTTAAATATTTTTTGAGCAAAAAACAAGACTTTCTAAAATTAAAGTATTGCAGTGAGGGAAAAGTTTCAGCATGATGATTGATGATCCATTTTTTATATTAACCTTGAACTGTGTACTATAATACCCAAAAATAAAATTAATGGCTTTTTCATTCTTTTGGTTAGTAAAATATGGTCTTTCTCTCAGGAATTTTTATACATCTCCTGGAACATTACTTTTGCCTAACTTTTTAATTTTCACTTTATAATATAAAACTGACACAGTAATTAGTTCAACAATTAGCTTGCATTATTTAAAAGTGTAGCCTATCTATTTCTAATAACTTGAAAAAATTTTGAACATAAGATTTATATTTAGTTAGTGTTGACAATGTGGAGTCACATGAAAAGTGGTAGGTTCTTCACGTGCTGGCCAATAAATGATGGTGAAGGTACATTAGGATGAAAAAACTTAATAACAGCATCATCCTCAACTGTACTAGGTTGTATGTGAGAGATGAATCCTTGTCTATACTGATCGTTCGAGCTTCAGTAGTGCCAGAGAAATCAAGAGGCTTGAAGTTGTGGAAGTTTCTAGTACCGGGAAGAGTCTGCACATTTTTGAACCACTTTTGGAGTGTTACACATTTAGAATCTGTTGTCTCTTAGCAATAAAGTGGAAATTTACTTTTTAAATTAAATTTTTGTTTCACAAAATTTTAGGAATTAGGTTGCTGTTTTTATTTTATTTTTATTCTGCAGACTTTCTTTTCGGGCTAAACATTTAACTGTTCCACCTAGTCCATCACATTGTGATTTACCATGGCGTGTTCCAAAAAATGACCATTGTGCCGTAATCTGGAAATCCTCTTCATGTAGACAAAGGTTGATGAAGTTGTATTTGTTTTTATATTATGCAGCACATCCATCACTAAAGTAATACCGTATATTTTATGGATGTGAGAGAAATATTCTTTGACAAACCCCACTATTGTTTCTTGAATGTTGTATACCATGCCAACATCATGTTTCAGGTCATTGGATATAACACAGTATAATGAAATAATTTTTTGGTTTTCAGAGTTTCTACAATGTATAGCTACAGGATGAACATTACGTGACTCATGTGACCAATGATAACCCGGAGCCTCATCTTGGATTCTAAAACTAATTCTCAATGAAATCTATCAAAATTATTGCTGTATAAAATAGAACATTTTCTTTGAGTTCGTTTAGTAAAGATGACTAACTTGGATGTGAAGGAATGTGGTATCAGTTTTTCAGTCTTATTAGCTAAATTGTCAATGAAATCACCAAGGGTTGATGATCTTTTTATTATCTGTGTTCTGTCAGTTGATACCCTTTAAGAAAATTCTATTGTATCACTTTCTTCATAATCTTCCAATTTTGACTGTAAGTACAGTAAACCCCCGATATAACAAGATCAGTGATGTAACATCAGAAATTTAACGACATCAGCGATCTAACGATAATAGCGATCTAACGACATAATTTTCAGGAACCCTGGAAAAATTAATATTTTTAAAAATTGATCAAAGCTAAGTAAAATGCAATAGATCGCTGTAAAACATTTTAAAATAATTATGCGTACATTAAACAATAACTTACTGCATTTATCATAAATTAGTATGTAATATGCAGATGTGAAACAAAAAAAAAAAACTGTTCAAAAATGTTTGAAAAAATATGCTGGAATATAGTTGAAGCGCGCACCAGTTGAGTTAGGCCGCCCACGCAACACCGACACGTATGAGACGTGATGAGGACTAACACTGCCGTATCTCCTAATGCTCCCCTCACTTCTCTATGCTCCATCCTCCTTGCACTACTCCCTAACACTCTTCCATGTGTCCTTATCTCAGCTGCAGTTAGATACCTAACGTGGCATAGCAGTTGTAATTTACGACCCTTTTTTGAGGTACCGTGAAAAATTCACAAGTCACAAATTTAATTAAAAATAAATAATAGAGTCACACAGATAATTACTTCTAATATAAAAATTTTTTAGTAAGTATGTTTGAACACGTACTCTTAGTTTTCATGCAAGTAACTTATTTAACCAGTAAAATATCACACACAGTATTTGTTATTGTAATTGCCTAAAACTTTCAAACATTCTTAACAATTCCATTTAATATAAAAGCTATTTTATTTGGAGACGGGTGAAGTCTATAAACTTACTGAATATAAAAGCAAACCATCAAACTTTATGAGTGCCTTTGTGCAGCTGTTGCTTTTTCCACATATAGGCTTAGTGTTGCGACAGACTTTACTTTTGTGTGGTTTAAATGCAGCAAGTCTTAAGAACATATTCAAGTAGGCCTACTTTAAATATGCAGAGCTAATAAACACAGTAAAGTAAATATAACAAAAGAACTTGAGCACTGAAAAGCTAGAACATATGTCTGCAAAGCAAGCTTTACGCTCTTTACATGTGAACGTAATGGACCACTCACATCTTAACAAAAAAATATTTTATAACACTAAAGTTACCTTTTAAATTGTCGTGTAGAAATGTTAATTGTTCAACATGTTGCGGCAACAACAACTCAACGCGCCGAGTTGTAACAATGTTACCTGCAGTGGAGGAAACCCTCTTACTCGCTACTTGTGTATCTGGAAGTGACAGGTAACGTTGAGCTACTTGTGCAACAAGTGAGAAAGCCTCTTGGTTTTCCTTCCACCACTCATAGGGATTAAATAGTCTCGGTACACGCAGTGCTGCCAGATCACTTTCAGTAGCTTTTATTATATTTGGTCACTGCATGCACTTGCATAGTTTATTTCTGGCAAATGTAAGGGCAAGCTGTGAATGGCATCCCATAAAGACCCAGAACTGGAAGGTAGGCTTTCTGTTGGAGTCTTGTCGATTTATGTGCCTTTTACTGTACAGTAGACCCCCGATCTAACGACATTGGATCTAACGACATCGGCGATCTAACGACATAATTTCCAGGAACCCTGAAAAAATTAATATTTACAAAATTGGTCAAAGCTAAGCAAAGTGAAATAGATCACAGTAAAACGTTATTTAAAAATACATTTGCGTACATTAAACAATAACATACTGCAGTTATAATAAATTAGTGATATGCAGGTGTGAAACAAAAAAAAACTAAAAAAATTTTAGAAACTTTAGCTGGAATGTAGTTAAGGCGCACGCGCCTGGTGAGTTAGGCAGCCCGTGCAACACCGACGTATGTGAGACGTGATGACCAACGCTGCCTTATCTCATCTCTTCTCCATGCTCCATCCACACTTCAGGCCTATCACACATTTTTCCACGTGCCCTCCTCTCTGCACTTTCTTTTCCTTATTCCTACACGTCTCATCTGTGCCACGCAGTCAGCCACCGGACGTGCGCATAGCAACGGTATTGTATTGTTCGACTTGTTGCCTGTCCGTGTTGTATTTTGCTTGGTGAGTGCTGTACTGTAAGAAACGCACTGCTAAAAATAGATAACACCCCTCTTGAATGTCTACGCCAGCCAATAACCTTTCACTCCCCCCACCCACTGCCGACAAACCAGATTATGCTCGTGTGCTCACATTAACTGCCGGCGCCGGCTGTGATAAGTCACTAGCAGCCTGTCTGGCCGCAAAGCTTTGCCCTTCTTTCCCACTTTCTCCCAGCCATAGTCTTTGTTTCTGTGTCTGCTGAGTGCCCAGGGGGTTGGGGATGAAGAGACGACACATTTCTTTTTTTTTTATTACAGCACGGCCCAAAAAAAAAGGACCATCTTGGGACTCAGTCCGTAAACGAGACAAAAAAAGAAAGAAAACAATCCTGCATTATCTCATCTTTTTTCTCTTGCTTCACGTCAGGCTGCGCGCATTCAGTTCGTCTTGACCTTGACAACTTCCGCTGTTATTGTTCACTCGGCACGTGAGGCAAATGGCTGATGCGTAAAAACGACCTACAATAGTCACGTATTCTACATGTGGGCTGATAAGATTTTTAATCATGCTCGTTCAACAGGGCAGCGGTTAGAGCGACTGCGACCCGCGTGTCGAGAGCCACTCTGCCTCTATTCACAGTGCAGAGCATTAAACTGGTGCATTGTGCATAGTTTCACGATTTTTCCTATACGCCTAAGACTTAAAACGACGAGTAATTCAGTCGTTATTTTAGTGACAGCACCTTGGAAAGACCGTTTTTAGCCCTTCTGAGTGGCTCCAAATTTGCGATTCTAATAGGCGTACTGGTTTTTAAAAAATAAAGACTTTCTTTCTTTTATAAGCATTTTTATTCGCACCGCTTAAAATCGTATAGTGGCGACAAGCTGTAACAGTTCATGCGTAATTACAAAAAGAAATACTCAATGACTTTACTGAAATGTTTTAAATTGTTGCAGTATGAGTCGTTCTGTTGTCGGTGAGCTTTGCATCAGGCAAGCAGGATGAATCACGCGTGCACCACATGTTGAGGGATACAAGACGTGAATCAGCCGGCCGCTCTCCCCTGCCCGCCACTCACACAACCAGACCTACCGCGCCTCGCGGCTGCAGGCATCATGGCACATTGGGAATTATGGAGCACCATTTTATTTGGAAGACACCTTTTCATTATACTAAAATATAATTTCAAGAAAAGGTGTTTATATTAAGTCTGTAATTGCTCCATATTAATTTTAAGGAAAAAAACACTTTAAAATTTTTTTAATGTTGGGTGTGTCAAAATTAATTACCTCGGGACTAACGACATCTGCGATATAACGATATAATTATTTAACACCGTGCTGTGTCATTAGATCGAGGGTTTACTGTAGTTACCTTTTTCAGTAGATTATTTGCGTGTTGTTTCTCACCATCATTAAAAATTGCATCTTTGTATCTTGAGGTACAGACAACATTTAAGTCATCCACCTTGTACATGGGGATTCTACTTTTCAAAGATTCCAATAGAGAACGTGCAAGTGGGACACCTGGTCCTGTTTCATTTTTTATTATTTGATTGCTGTACTTGTTGCAACTCCATGGCAATGAATGGTAGGGATAATCATTGATGCTGTTGGATGAGTGTTACCACACAATTGTTTTGTTGTCTCTGCAAATGGTTTCATTACTTCAACTACACCACTAGCAAGTTTCCATTCTAAGGGTGAAAGTGAGTCAACATCTGATGAACCCAACTCTGCAGCTACAGCTCCTCTCAAGGAAATTAATCTGTCTAACATTGCAAATCTGCTGGACCAACGAGTTTCCACTTCTTGAATTAACTTGAGCTGTGGTAAGTTGTACCTTCAGCAGCTTTCTTCGAGCAGCACTACTTCTGTTGTAACGTGCAACATTAGTTCTTGGCTTGGAAGTCAGTTGGTGTACATTAGGTGTCTTATTCTTTGTGCCACGTATTGCAAGCTGCAATGTATGAGCAAAGCAGCGTCGTTGAATACACTTTGTTCCATCAATAGCAGATTGTAGGTTCGCAGCATTGTCAGTAACGACAAATATTTTCATGGGACTCACTTCTGTGGGTGATGAAAGACCCCAACTCTCACTTAACTGAGAGAGTGCATTTCTCAAGTTCTCACCAGTATGTGAATTTTCCATAACAAAGTTGTCTAGTCATGTATTTGGACTCAAAGTTTACCAGGTAGTGACACATTAATGACATGTACCCATCTGCTGCTTTACTAGTCCAGTTATCTGTGGTGAGTGACATACACGATCCCTGTTCTTGCAAATCAAGAACATTGTTCTTCAGCATATCTTCCAATTTTTGCCTTTCTGTAGCATACAGTTAAGGTATGATGTGACGTGAAAAAATTGTACTACTGGGTAAACAGTAATTTGTCTTTAAATTATACATAAGATCTCTAAATCCTTGCTCTTCAACAAATCTGTAGGGAAAATGACAAAGAGCAATCTTATAACTGATAGCTCTAGCTTCTTTTCCTTGTGGTGACAATGGCTGTTTTTTCTTGAAGGTGTCAAATAGAGTTTGTTGTTTCTTACAAACTACACGAGCAAATTACTGTATGTGTTTTGACCACCTGGTCATGAACTTCTGCATCATATTTCAAATATTCTTCATACTGAATTATGTGATGGCGTGATGCGCTGCCCTGCGAGTGCCTAGATGCTCGCTGAGTGGACTGTGCGAGTGAGACAGAGGTTCTAGGTTTACGTTGTCCTGGCTGACTGTAACGTGGGTGTTGCGTGTTTATTGCTTATGTACTGCCACAATCTGATGTTAAAGGGTTTGATACTTATATTTCTCTTGTAATAAACCATTCCAGCAGTCTGTCAGGTGTGCTAAACCCTCCTTTCCCAAGCCTTGTTTATCCAAAAACATTGATTTCTGTGTACGACGTGTATCCCAACTTTCCAGTTTTTTTTCTTTTTTTTTTTTTTTAAGGAAAATTTGTGTGGGTGGTATATTTGTAAATATGAAGTACGTAATTATTTCTGCAAAAAAAAAACCTTAGGTTTATTGTGAACTTTGCAGAACTATTAAAAAAATACAGGCTAGAAGAGATCATTTTATTAAAAAATGATGTGAGATAATATGTAATTGTAAGAAGAGTTGAGTCAAGTGAATTGTATGATGATAGGTGAACGACACCCAGACCCTCGACTACGACTGCTGCATGACAGTGCCACTGATAGCCTCTGCAGGCGACACTCTCAAGTTGACTATCACGCGGAGAGTCAACGTGCCGACAGATGAATTAGAACACGAACAACCGGTAGGTATGTCGGTACAGTACATATCAACTGTTGTTTGTGACAAGAGGTCACAGACGTCCTAACATTTACAGCCATGCATTACATATATTGACAGTTCATATATTTTTAATAAAGCAAGTGGTTTTTTGTGTCGTAAATGTTTTAAACACTGCCTTCAAACAACAAATACCTTTTTGTGGTACAGTATTTTAGGAATCAAATGAATTTGATAAGTGCAGCAAATCCAAGAGTCTTTTCTTTCTTGATCACAGATTCATGCAAAGGTAGTTAAAAAATATGATTAGTGGTACAAATGAGAAGGATTTTTAAGAAGGATTTTACACATTTTACACGTAGCATAGTAATTATTTGATTTTCCCAGCATAATCATTCTTCATTAGTAAAGTTTTCAAACTTTGTGATTTTCTTTGGGAAAAGGTGGTTTGGGTGTTCTCTGTTTTTGGTAACATTTTAGATGTGTCGTAGACTTACCTTTTTTTTTTAATTTAAAATTATGTTCATTACTCAAGATAAATAGTTTGTATTACACAAACACTACAACCTCATTTTACCTTCCCAGCATGCAATGCTGTAATACAGAAGAATCCCCTTCTTTACACACACTACATTTACACTTTCCAACCATTTACACATAATTTGTGTTGTTACAGAAGCTGTTTTACAGTAGAAATGTCCCCTCTTTATACACTTTCCTGGAGTTTATAACAATTTCCCTAGATCGGAAGAGAAGTGTAACAAAGGTGGTTGTGTTGTTTCTAGGATAAAAACAAATACCTACCTTGGTTACAAGAGGATAACAGCGAGAAGAATATGTACAAAGAAGAAGACAAGTTTCTTCACATATATTCCTCGGACATCATCACACAGCCTCTGTGACTACAACAGTGTACGTAACATATCTGGATGCTGCAGTGGGAAGAAACACATCTTCATTGGACACTATGCTAAAACATCAAATGTACATGTCTACCTCAGAATTTATGTTTACATATACAGAGCTCTTACCAGAAATGTAGAAGGAAAAATATTTATCTTTCATGTGTTTGATACTGTTTACTTTAATAAAATATTAAAACTAATACTTGGTTTTCATATTGTTCTGTTCTTGCCAGGGTAAATTTATTTTGTAGCAGACTGTATTAAATGCAGTTTTCACTTTGATATGTATTATGTCACCTCCAGTTATGTCACCACATTCCTTATTCTTATTCTTGCCAAGGACATTTCAGACTGCAGCAATAAAATCACCTGAAGATAAACACAATTAAATCCAACCAAAAATTTTCGGTGAGTGCACAGCGTGAAAGCAGCTTAACTCGCACACAACGCACGGCACACTGCATCTGCATGAAGGCCTGTAGCGGTGCTTGGCATCACAGTAGCAGTGTTGCCAACTCTTAGATTTAAAATCCACTACATTTTGTTACAAATTCTGCTAAAATTCCATTAAAAGGAATAATAATAAATAACAGCATTATATTACTGATATAACGTACATTTTTTTGCACAAACAATACTTAGTTTAAATTATGAAAACCATTTTTAATATTTTATCTGGTAGGTTACTTTTCTGATTCTGTCCGCAGTCACATGTTTCACACTCAGTCCAATAGTCCTGTACAAGAAATCCCGCTTGCTAGCTTACATCAGATCAAGTTATCGGTAGGTTGGAACTATGGAGAGTGCCTAAACATAGATAACTTTACTGCGTACAGTAGTTAGAAATAAATACAGTAAAACCTCTTTATAACGACCCGTTTTTGGGAAACGTGATTTTTTAATTTTTATTTTATTTCAAATTTCAAAGAAATTGGCAAAAAATAGGTTTTTGTGCGCCGTGTTGCGTTTCTAGTGGTGAGAACTGTACTCCACTCCACGCGGAAAGCGGTGACTCATCCTTCCTCTCTCCAGCTGTAACGGTACTTTTATCTTCCCTTCCCGTCACGTGAATACCTGGCGCGCTCGGCATTCTCCACCTTTGTTCACGTGCCAGTTTTCTCTCGCTTGCTGTTAGATACGCTGCACGCTCTCTGTTTGCTCTATTATAACGACTTTACTGCGCGACTTTTGGATAACTCTTGGTGTTTTACGATTTATGACGACTTATTACGCTTCGATTTTCACGATTTCAATTTGGTAATTTATTTGGTTTGAGTTTGTAAACGATTATTGACGACCCACGCAGTTATTTTGGCTTTTGATTTGGTTACGATTATTGACGGCCAACGCAGTTTTTTTGGCTTTTGATTTGGTTACGATTATTAGGCTTGAATCTGTAAATGATATTTGACGACCCGTACATTTTTTAAAACTTCATACGGGCTTTCGATATTTCCATAATGAGTGGAAAGCGAATCGGCTTGTCGCTTCTGAAGAAGTATGAAATAATCAAGGAAGAGGAATCGACACAGAAGCCGAAGTCAAAGATTGCGCAGGAGTTCGTTAATGCAATGCAGAAGGAAGGACGCAATGCAAACGTAAAAAAACTAAGGCGTATGATGTGGACTTTAAAAAAAAATAGGAAACAGTTGTTCGGCCCTTTAATGTGTCAGACTTTTATTTTATTGTGTGTTTGTTTAGTGTCCCATCAACGCAGTGATAATAGTAAACAAATGATCTGCCTAATTTATCACGTTTGTTGGATATTATATCTGGTAAGTTTTTTACTAGTTTACTTGTAGTTTTTTCGTGATTTGTTTTTCCTTGCGTACTCTTTAATAAATTTAAACGTTTGCTTGTACAACTGCTACTACTATACTGTTAACTAACACTACACTTTTAAGTGGGGGCCATGTCGTTACATTTTCTTTGTCCTGAACAAAATATTTTACACATTGACATGTAACTTTAATATTTTAACTGTGTGATAACGTAACGTCACAGTGCACGCCCGCGATTATCTTTCAGTCGGTCTCAAAGCAGAGCAGGCTGACGCACAGACTAGGACAGCTGCTGTGGCTGTGGTATTGATCGGCGCATGCGCATGCAGCCATCTCCGACACTTACCTCCTTCACCCCCCCTCATCATAGTCTATCCTCCCGGCCGGCCGATAACAAGCAAGCAGCGACACGGCACGTAACCTCACAGCGCGTGACTTTCTAAGTGTTCACAGCGTAAAAGAAAAGCCCCGAGAGTAGAATACACTATCGCCTTTTCTCTAAAAGACGCCTGGTCATAAATTTTGTTTATAGCTAAGTTTAAATGTATGACTTATTATTGCTTAAGATGACCAAACATGGACTTAATGCGAAAACAGCCTTTTTTGACATATAGAGGTTCCAAATGGGTCCGAAATCTTATACGACCACCTCTCTATAACGACCCTAATCTCGGGAACCGTGAGGGGTTGTTATAAAGAGGTTTTACTGTAGTTATCTGGCTTTAAACATTCTGTAGTCGGCAAATGTGCTCAGTTTCCGTATTGTGTGTGTCAGCAGGTTTATCTAATATGAATGCTTAGTTGGCACAATGGAAATTCGGAAGGAAGAAACATGGATTCAACATTCTTTCTCTCCCCTTTCGCCCCTATGCTCATCCTTTATCAATATCGTATATGCCATTAGGGTTTATCTGTAACTTAAACCCTTGCTAAATTTTGATCTGCTAGCCCTTCAAACCTTTTGCATCAATGCACACAATGTCGAAGATACCAGAACACGAAACATTAAACAAAACCACTAATTTCCGCTGTAAATTTTCTGAAAATACATCAAAATTTTCCACTGTCCACTAAATGGAATATTTCTCTGCTAACCAATAACTTTCCTCCCTAAAGTTAGCTGGAATTCCGCTAAGTTGGCAACACTGCACAATAACTGCTTATCTCGCACGACCTTGGCCAATGTTGTGTGCAGCGCAGTAGATATCTAGCCGCTGCATGGCCCGTTACAAACAGTAGCAACAGAAGGGCAACCTGTAAGGTTTATTTTTTGCACCACGTATGAAGCAAGGTACGACCTCAATACACATGCTACCTGCGATAAAATACAGTAGTGTAGTTGGCAGAGCATTCTCGTAGATAACATACCGATATTACAAACAGTACATGACAGCTGGCACTTTAAATTCATAAAAAGTGCCTACTATCAACTTCAAGGCACGTGTTACAGCAGCTGTACGTAGACCATCTAACTCTCTCGAACATACCTGGAATGTGACAGATGGTGTCAAACATAGTGTTAGCTATTCTAGCCAACATTTCCTCATCGCTGTCAAGTAGGAATTCGTGTCAGGTCACTGTTAGCCTGGGTAGAGAAACATTTCAACTAAGAGTTAGTTGAAGAGTGATTTGAGTGGAGTTTGCTTGCGGCAAAAAAATTAACCGCGCTAACAGTTTGCAAGTGTTTCATCTTAACCTAACCTCAGATAACTTGTCAACCTGGTAACATAGCTGTGAAAACCTTGCTAACTCTAGTATTTTGCTTTTTTTGTGAACGCAAATGCTGTGATAATGTTCAGTGATGCAACATGTATCCTTGCATTACATGCTATCCGATTATTATTGTTTATGTTTTGTTGTGATTTGCAAGATATTGTAGTTTACTGCAGCAAGTACAGTATTAAAAGCAAGAATCGGCACATTTCCGATGAAGCTGTAAGAGAGCTTGCATTCAGACTGTTGTCCAGTACAGTCCCACTGATCTCTTTGTCATTGGTGTTATCATCCTGTAATACTCTACTCTACTAACATCAGGGTTAAGTTCCTGAAAACAGTGGTGGGAATAAGAAGAGGTGGAACTATGCTCGTGTGCCGCCACCTCCGTCATGCGAGTTGCATGGAACCCTGGTGAATACTCGCTTCAAGTGCCCAACAAACATTCTAATTAAACTTGTCAGCAATCAAAAACCATTCAGTCTAATTACATACAAATTTTTACACAGTATTCATGAACTGTCCTGCCATTGTTGCTACCTGATAATTTTCATTACGGAAATTATTTTATTTAAAAAAAAAAAAAAAACTAACAATTTTCTGATCACTATTGACAGAAAAATGCAGAGCAAAATATGTATAGTCAGCGAGAAACTGTTTAGTTTTTGAGATACATGGATGGTACCAGCGGACTAGGAAACACTAAATTTAATTCTTACGCACCGAGATACATAAGTGGAAGACCGAAAATTTACCTACACACCATTAACTATGTTAATATTAATTCTCAATATTGTATTTGTAATAAAATATCCAACCTTTAGTATTACTTATTACTGTAAGTTAAATTAGACAACATTAAATATAAAAATTAGATTTACAACAGATTACTGTACCTTCATTGTCCCAATTTTTCACATATGTATTTCTATTTCTTAGAAAAAAAATAGCAAACCAGAGCAGCAAAAAACCTCAAAGCAAGATGTCATCACGTATTTCTTCATCTGTCAGAACATAAGAATAGAAGAAATTATTTCTCTTACACTTAATAACTATTTGAAACTTTTCAGAAATAAATACAGCCGGAACCCATATTTTACATTCCCATACTTTACACTTTCCCTTATTTTACATATTTTTTTCTGGTCCCTTGCAAACCTCACATAGCACAAATTTCCCTCTCTTGACACTTTCCTACATTTTACAAAAGTTTTCAGCAAGTCCCTTGAGTGGTGTACTAAAGTAATAGTAAACTTCTTTCACCATCATTTGGAATGATGAATTAAACTTATCAATGAAATCTTAAGCTAGAATTTTCTGTCTTCCATTCAATTTGCATAACACAGTACCTCTAAAAATTAAATCTCATTTTTAATAATTGGATGTAGTTGTAATGATGAATTCTTTCTTTTTGCAACACAGCAGAACAAATGAGTCTAGGTTTGCACTCTCGTTACACATTTGTGTGCTCTTGATAGTAAATCAAACTGATAGCATTTTGTTCAGATATATAGCATGATTAAGTCTAGTTGAATACTATTGAAATGAAAATATGTTTTCATTATAGATTTTCCTTAAATATGACTGTCATTACAGATCACAAATTAAAATTTACATAAAACTATTATATTTTTTCAGTTATAAAAATATAAATCAATTTTGGGATACAAGATGGACTAATTATTTTTCAGACAACAAATACAGTAGAATCCCATAATAGCGAAAACTCAGTTATAATGAGGGTTTTTGAGGAACCTACAAAAAATTCCAAAATTTTTCGTTAAAAATTTTTGTTTTATCAGACGAAAAAAGTTTGGCGGCATTGTGTGAAGCAGGATTGCGGCGAGTGTAGTGACTGTGTGAAGCGAGCTTTCGTTATCTGCTGGCCTCCAACGCCATATCTCTGTGTACCGTTAATCCTTCGGCCGCTGGGACGGCTCCGACACGATCTTTCCACTTGAAAACTCAACCCCCACCCTTGTCCCAGCTGAAGCAAGTGCCTTTCAGAATAAAATTGTGCCCTTTTACATGCAACAAGATTCCGTATTTCTGTATTCATTCGCAGTCATTGTGCTTTCAGCTACAACTTGTATTTTATGCATTGGTTTATTGATAGTGATTACAATTTTTAACTATGACTTTAATTAACAAGTTTTTATTGCAACTCTAGATTACTATTTTGGATTATGACGATTATTAGCGACCTATGCAACATTTTGAATACAAATTTTTAATGTAATTTTTTACACGATAAGCACCAAAGGAAAACTGGATCTCACTACCAAGTACGAGATCATTCGTCAACCGTGCAACCACTAAACACTAACTGGAAATATTTAGACAAGGAGAGGTGGCAAGATAGCTATATTATTTCGAACACTTTCACGTCTATTGAAACTTACGTACCTTATATTCCATTTGTTATAGTTTGGAATATTTTACGACCCAGTGTGTAAACATGACTTTCTTCGCCATAGATTTATTGTGAACTAAGCAGAGAGACACGTGCAGACAGTGCAGCTAGCTTCGCGCTACACTAGCGCACTCCAGTGACAATTTCCGATCTTCAAGAAATATTGCCAAGAGTAAAACTATTTTTCTTTTAAAATTGTGAATTTATGAAAAATTTATACGTACCGTATTCGCCCATGTACCCCGCGCACCTTTTTTCCCGAAATAGAATGCCCAAAATGAGGGTGCGGGGCTTACATGGGTAATTTAAGTATGAAGTTCGTGCGCACGTGCGGGAGGGAGGCTTGGCAACGCTGCGGGGGTGGTGCGGAGGGTGGAATGTGGATGTCTAGACGAGTGATCGCGGATAACTTACGAACTAACGTGTGCAGCTAATAGTGTTCTCTGCGTGTAACTGATTAGCGTACAGTTATTGTAGTGTTTACGTTGATAGTTCGGGCAATAAAAATGTAAAAACGATTGCGTTCATTTACAGTGGGAGAGAAACTGAAGGTGATAAAAGAAGCAGAAGAGTTAGGAAATTGCGCGGCAGGCCGTAAGTACGGCATTGCGGAGTCGTGTATCGGAGACTGGCGGAAAATGAGAAACAAGTTGCAGGAAAGCAATGTGAACAGGAGGGTCTTCAGGGGGAAAAAAGCTAAATTTCCACACGTAGAAGAAAGATTAGTTGCATACATAACTGCATTACGACAGTTTGCATATGCTGTTTCTACTGAAATGTGTCAATTACAGGCCTTGAAAATTGCCCGAGAATTGGGTGTACATCCTGAGTTCAAGGCTAGCAAGAACTGGATTTACCGATTCTACAGACGGAATGGCTTATCTGTGCGATGGAAAACGACTTTTTGCCAGCGACTTCCCGATGCCTATAATGACAAGTTGGTTCAGTATCAACGTCACGTTATTCGCTTGCGGCAGAAGCACTTGTACCTACTGGGGCAAATGGGAAACGCCGATCAGACCCCCGTCTATTTTGAAATGCCGTCTGACACAACAGTTGAGGCACGTGGCTCAAAATCTGTGCAAGTAAGGACAGGTGGCAATGAAAAGCAGCGGTGTACTGTCATGCTTACAATGCTAGCGGACGGGAAGAAGCTTCCTCCTTTTGTGATTTTCAAGCGCAAATTGATACCGAAAAATGAGAAAATACCTGCGGGAATTTTCGTAAGGGCGCATGAAAAAGGCTGGATGGACAACACTTTAGTAGTTGAGTGGTTGAAGTGTGTGTGGGAACGCCGGCCAGGAGCCCTACTGCGACAAAGAAGTATGTTGGTTCTGGACAGTTATCGTGGCCACCTGACTGATAATGTTAAAAAAGTCTAAAGGAAGGAAACACCGACCAGGTAATAATCCCGGGTGGCATGACGTTGGTTCTCCAGCCCCTAGATGTGTGCGTAAACCGGCCGTTTAAAGCACATTTAAAAAGGCTTTATACGGAATGGATGGCAAGTGCGGAGCACACCTACACTCCCACAGGCAGACTGCAGAAACCGTCTCTTGCGCAGCTTTGTGGGTGGATAAAGACAGCGTGGGCTCTAATTTCAGAAGATCTTGTTCTCAAAAGTTTCCGCAAGTGCTGCATTAGTAATACGCTCGACGGAAGTGAAGATGATAATGTTTGGGAGAGTGACGCAGTTTCCGAGGACAGTCCTGATGAAATAGACGGGGACAGCAGTGATGACGACGGTGGTACCTAATGATGATGACGATGACGTACCAGTTTAAAGACTTTTTTTTTATTTATACCAAAGACTTTATATTTTTTCCAGACTTTTCATCTACAGAATCCATTTGTACATAGCTGTATTTATTGTGAGTGATACATGCAGAGCTAAGCTTTTATCACTGAAAACGTCTCGTGAAGTTGTGATACACGTGGAGTGTTTGTGTTGCTTTTATGCTGCGACTGTACCAGTTGACCTTGACAACTTCCGCTCGCTTACTCACGTGTCCGAGCGCGCCCTCATACACACACAGACACTGGCTGGTGCTGTGTTGCTGGCATGCAGCGCTTGCTACTTGGAAGCAAAAAAGTGCATGTCAACCTCTCGTTGCGGCAAACTCAGTTCCGTGCATTAACATCCGCCCCATCTATGAGGCATTGATTTATTTTAAAGAAGTGGCTGCTATATAAAAATAAATATAGTTGGTGAGCATAATTTTTGTTTGTTTAATTGTTTTACCCCATAACAAAATTTTTCTATCCCAAAAAATTTATTTTTTGAAAAAAATTTTTTTCCCCAAATTTGTCATTGAAAAAAGGGGTGCGCGGCTTACATGTGTGCGCGGGGTACATGGGCAAATACGGTAGTTAATATTGTAAGTAGTGAGTAGTATAATGATTGTATTGTACTTTCCTTGTAATATTTCAGGTTCAGACGTAATATTTCTTTACAGTAGTTGTTCTTCCGCCATGTTGGAAGGTCTATATTTTGTCTTTTATTAATGCTCGCTGTTTGTATATATACTCGTGTTTTCCTCTTATGTGCGTTCAGTCGGCTTTCAGTGAAATGTAAGTGTATATCTTGCCTTTCGTCAATGTAAATGTGGAATGGGTTGTTATGCTGCAGGACTTACAATTGATTAATTTTCGGCACCTGTTTAGTTTCTTGTTTGATTATTTCTTGAGTTTAAGTCCTGTAGTGTAATGGCCCAAGTCCTAGTGTCTCGTTCGTGTTTTGTTGTTTGTTGTTTTCTCTTTGATCAGTAATTCAAGTTAACTTTCACAATCAGGTTTTTTAATGTTTATAACTTCTGGTAACTTCTATACTTTAGTTTTGTTCATATATTTTGTTAATTAATTACTGGCATTCAATCTTGAAGGTTAGACTTTTGCCAAGGAAGTAAATTATTACTGGTAACTGATAATAATAGTACTACAGTATAACGAATATTTCTCGTGCACCTTATGTGCCTGCTTCATGAGACTGTGCTAGGGTGGTTTTGATTGTGTGCGTACTACTGAGGTAGGTTATGTTAGTTTGTCTATGTGTTAAGGGGCGAGTGTCCCCACGATTTAATGTTAGGGTTGGCCACTGAGGAATGGGACTCAGCACATGTTGTGTGAGTTAGTTTCCTATAAGGATAGGGCTAGCCTACGTTTTGTATATGTTATCGTCTTTACTACACCCTCCACAATAATCTCAACCAGGGCTTCTTTCCTTTCTTATTGTTCACATTAATTTGGTAGTTATTGCACGACTTTTCAGAGCACTTATGTAAATTTAATGTTTAGTTTAGTGTAATTTTGTAACTTTTGTACTTTCATTTTGAATGATTTGATTTATGTTGACAATTTGAGTTTATAAAATCTTCGAGGTTATGTTGATATTTTCTTATGATTTGAGTTTTGAATAAATTGCTGTTGCGATTGAACCCTGGAATTTACTACGTTTTTCTTGAAGTTGATTTATAGATTACCCTATTTCTTCATTGATTGGAATATTATGATTTTGGTTTGCAGCTTTGACTAATTATTAACTGGCATTAATATACCTACTGAGAATTTGAGGTTAGTTGGATTGAGGATTAACCCTTGCTTGCCGAAGCATCATTGCGAATACTGTAATAGGGAGTCACAACCCAACGTTCTTGTTCCTGTGTAATTGTCAGTTACCATCACTATTAGTGAGGTTAGCCCCAATGAAGGGGTGGTTGGTGATGGTAGAAGCTAAATTACTGTACTTTCCAAACACTTATTTATTATTACTACTTCATGGACAATGCTAAGTGTATTCCAAGATTTTGAAATTTAATATTGTTGCATACTACACTAGACCCCCGATTTTACGAACCCTGGATTTAACGAAGGTAGCGATTCAACGAATACAATCTCAGGAACCCTCAAAAAATAACAAAATTCTATGACAAAAAAAATTGTAAGGAATTACATTGGCAATAAATAAAACATACTGTATCTAATTCACGACATTAAAATATGAATTGTAGAGTTGTAGTTATTACTTGATAAGTCACAATATAAAAAATAAAACAAAAATAGTGAAAATCCGTTAAAAAATAAGGCAGCGACAGTTTGAAAACTGTGCGGCGCCTGTGCCAAGCCAGCCGGCCTGTCTCCATCAACTACGACATATTAGGATCTATATTGAGGTCGTACTATAGCCGCAAAGTTCCTGCGCATGCGCATATGCTCATTTAACTCCTTTTAGGCTGTTTCACGAAGTCTTATATTTCTCTCGCCTCGCACCGAACGAGTTTACGTTTTTACACGAACCCTATAAATAATAGCGTGATATTATTTTTCTTTATTGGGTTAACACAATTAAAACAATTAACTTGGCTCATAATTTGCTTAAACAATGCGTTACTGCATGTCGTAAAACATGCATTTTACAAGTGAGCACGATAATAGCGCTACCTATTAACCACATGTAGAAACATTTGTCTCCGGGTATGTCGAACTTGAAAAATAAACAGACGTTCGTGTATTACGTAATCCCGGAACTCCTAATTTATTTTTACCGCATATACTGGCTGTGAAAGTGATTATTTGCAACCACTTATTCATATAATTCTCAACGATATAGGTAAGAACGTCACAAAATGGCGTTTTTGGAACAACGTCGGTATATGCTACGGTGCCGCTATCTATCTGCCCTCTTGTGAACGTTCGTACAGTTGCGCTATCTGTCCGCTCTGCACGCTACTTATATCTACGTTCGTGTACAATTCATAAAACGTTGAGGGATTGTTTTGACGTTAAATTATATAAAACTGCGCAATGAATAAATACATCCGTTTTTTACTTCTTTCTTTGGTGAATAATTTACAAGGGCAGTGTGCTAGTAAGGAATGCCTACTTTTTTTTTCCATTAAACGCTACACAAATCGAGCTATTCGCTCGTGAGAAGGCACTCTACAGCTCAGTTTTCTAAATTTTTTAGGACAAAGATCGATCATATCTATTGTTTAGCTGTGTTCTTTTGATCGTAAGACGTATGCCTATTGATATAAATTTATATTTCAACAATCACTTGCAATATGTTTCCGTTAAATGCTATGGAAGTTGAGCTATTCGCTCGAGAGAAGACACTCTGAATCTCGATTTTCTCATTTTGTGGGGACAAGGGTCGGTCATCTCTACCGCTCAACAATGTGACGTCTGGCTACTGATATCAATTCATGTTTACATTATTACGTTCATTAATTTCCCGCAAAATGCTACGTAAGTCAGGGCCCGACTAGACACTTTGCAGAAAAAATGCAATTTTAAAATGCTGGAAGCAGCGGACTGAACACAGCACAGTAAGAGTGGGGAAGGAGGAGTGTTGCCCAGGCACACATGACCTGGCTGCTAGCGACCTTGGCATGCTATCTGTAGACAGCTGCGGACATGACAAGCCACCCCTCTACCCTCGTTCACACTCATCCTCTCAGCCCATCACACACTAGCCACTGTGAGTCATCTTTCCTCTCTCTTTTCTTTGCTAGCCACGGTTCCTTCCCTCCTCCTCCACCCAAGCAAATCCATCATAGCCTCCCTCGCGCTGCTGCACAATTTTTTACTGCCATGATTTTTTTACATTCTAGCAAGGCACATACATTTTTTTCCCTGGAACTTGTTGCAAAAATCGTGGTGCGCATTATACACTAGGGCGCACTACAGTATACACAAGTATGTACGGTATAGACAGCTTAATTACTATATTTTCCAATAATTTATTTATTATTACTACTTCATAGATAATGTTAAGTGTTTTCCAAGATTTAGCAATTTAATATTGTTGCACATTATTTCAATTTTATATTTTGTGATGTTAAGATTTTAAACTGTTTCTTTGTACTGCACATTAGATTATTTCTTTCATCGTAATGCACATTAGATAATTTCTTTCATCGTTATGAACAATAATTAGTTTCTTAAACCTTTAACAGTGAATCAATAAACCAGTTAAAGAATAACGACTATCAAGTACAAAAGTGTGGCGCAAAATACTTTCGCCCCTTCGAGAGCCACATGAGTAGAACAGTGATGAAGTGTAGAGTATTTATAGGGTTTTTTATAACCAAGTACTTTCAAACACAAATCATAGATTATTGACAACTACTCCAAAAGTAGCACTGCAACTATGACTCTCATATTCACTTGAACAGTTTTTTTGCGTAAATGTCGACACAAAGGGTTACTTAAAGACTTAGCAAAGATGAAAACTACAAGTTGTGAACATTCACGTTTAATCCTCACATCTAACACACGTTCATAACATGGAACATAGGTAATTGAGTAACAATTTCAAGTAGAACAACAACATAAATTAAAACACTCTTCTTTACAAAAACAAACAGCAGATATAACTTTCAGTATGTACACTTTGTATAGACTATGTACAAGGCAAGGAGACGAGATAATAGAGGCACACATGCTAGTCCGCTTGTGTCCCGGCGGTGGTAGGCGTGTCTTCAGTGTGCTCCTGGTCCGTGTCTTCGCTGGAGCACTCGTTGTCTGACTCTGGCCTGTCGCCGACCACCTTGCCCTTGGCGAGGTACTTGGCTCGCAGTGCTTGCAACTTTGACAGCAGTGTCTTGTACTGGAACATCCCTCGGTCGTCACCAAATGGGTCCTGCAAACACACGCTACTACACTAGTCTGTTCGTTGACCAGCACCTCTTTACTGACACACAAGCACACAACATCTATGCGATAGGACGCTGGTGATGAGGGGGCAATTTCTCTCCAGACATTCCTCCCTCTTGTAAACTTAGGTAACTTAGGAACTAAGCCATAAACAATGTAACTTTTCATTCAATAATACCGTATTTACTGGCACATAGGATGACCCCACATATAAGATGAATCATGGTTTTGAAGGTACAAAATCATGAAAAAAAGTAAATTACTAATATTGAAATTCCAATCAGAAAAATATTTTTTTCCTTTACCAGAAACATTAAAAATGTAGTTTAAATATTTTCAATGCATTTATGACCGTCATATAAACATCATAGTAGACACATAAACTAATAACATTGGCTACTACTGCCCTCCGGGCGCCCAAGAGCCAAGGAAATGAACGGCGGCGGCCGGCGACATCATCAGTTGCCGGCAGCTGTGCGCGACTTGGCAACGCCGGACTGAGGCATGCCACGCGCTACATGGCAATGCCGGGATACAACAGCTGCTTGCAAGGTCACTGCATTCCTGTGCGCTGTTGTCGCCTGCCAGCCTAGCACTAGACAGTAGACACATGAACATGTGGTACAGCACCTAGATCCTCGTTTTCTCCACCCGAGAGTTTTGTGCCGGCGAAACAAATTATCTAGGCACGCGGTACCTAGATCCTCATTTTTTCTGTCTGAGAGTTTTGTGCTTGCAAGACAAATGATCTAGGCATGCTGTACCTAGAACCTCGTTTTCTTCCACCAGAGAGTTTTGTGCCGGCGAAACAAATTATCTAGGCATGCGGTACCTAGATCCTCGTTTTTTCCGCCCGAGAGTTTTGTGCTTGCGAGACAAAGGATCTAAGCATGCTGGCCTAGATCCTCGTTTTCTCAGCCAAAGAGTTGTGGGCTGGTGAGACAAAGGATCTAGGCACGCACTCCAGCTGCATAGATCACTGCTTCGCTGTGAGGAAGTGTCCTTTGTTATGAATGACGCTCATCAAAATTTTGTACCATAAATTTTATTTTAAAAAATGAGGCACTTGTTTTCATTTGTGACGAAAAATGCATTTCCTTGAAACATCATACAACTTCACAGCTTAGCTTTCAAATGATTTTTAGGTTACCAAAAATGTTTGCACCTTCATATAAGAAAAGATGAGTAGCAATTTTTGAAGGCCAAAATTATGTTAAAATAGTTGTCTTATATGCTGGCAAATACAATATGTGTATATACTGTCACTTCTACAGTGCTAATATGTAAAAACTGCTAAATAGTATGGAGTGACAAAAATCATTAAATACATAACAAAAAATTTTGATTAGTTATAAGTTTTCAGCGAATTTCTGTGTATTTTCCTAACATACAAAGTTTCACAGAAATTCAGACGCCTTGGCGGACGTTTTATTGTAAATTATATGTGGCAGAATCGTCAAAAATGAGTACGTTTTCCTATCAGATACATCAGGTTTTGTGGGAGTCACGTTGGCCGAGGGGTCAGACCTCTCGCCTCCCACCTAGGTGATCTGGGCTCAATTTCCGGCGGGATCGGTCCACAGATTTTCGCTCGTGGGATTCGTGCTGAACGATGCCGCTGGTCGGTGGGTTTTCTCAGGAAACTCCCGTTTCCCCTGCCATTCATTCCAGTGCAGCTCTATAATATCACCCCTCACCAGCACTAAAAACCTTGATGTAAAGCGCTGACCAAACTATCAACACTTCACTTCAGGTTTTGTTTAATTATTGTTTCTCTATATTTGTATTAACCAAGGCACGCCGTTTTACAGATCGTTATCATTGATACAGTATTTAAAGGTTAAAATGGATAGACCAAAAAATACAAACTCATATTTCACACATTGCACCACCTTTAAAAATTTTCATTTCACATGTTTTGCCACGATACAAATTACAGAGTCCATCACATTCCTGGCCATAGGTATACTAGCACACCTATATTTTGCACTTGACAGGGTGGCCACAGAAAACTGGAAATAAAACTCCCTGACATTTCCAGGTTTTCTCTGGTCATTAACAAAAAATTCCTGGACTGAGTGAAACTCATATGCAGTAATATCCAATTCACTCTATGAATGTTTTTTTTAAGTAGACCTTATGTTTCACCAACAGCAATGACATTAGAGTACGTAAGAGTGAGAGATTTTGGTCAGCGCTTAACATAGAGGTCTTCAGCGCTGGTGAGGGGTGACACGAGAAGAGTATGGAGTGAAGCAGGAATGAATGGGCGGGGGAAAATGGGAAATCCCTGAGAAAACTCACAGACCAACGGCATCGTCCAGCACAATCCCCACATGCAAAAATCTGGAGACTGGCTCGCCGGAAATAGAACCCGGATTGCCTTAATGGGAGGCGAGAGTTCTGACCCCTCGGCCACCGCGACCCAACGTCATCAGAGATGGTGACACACAACTAGGTATAATGACAACAGCTGGGAGGCGAGAGTTCTGACCCCTCGGCCACCGCGACCCAACGTCATCAGAGATGGTGACACACAACTAGGTATAATGACAATAACTGGGAGAGGAGTCTGCCATGGCCTTTTTAAATGAACTATCCCAGCATTCGACTGGAGAAATTTCGGGAAACCATGGAAAACCAAAATCAATAGCCGGAGCTGGAGATGGAGCTTGATTCCTCCTAAATGAAAGTCCTACGTGTTACCATTGCATCTCCTTGTTCTGTATTTCACAATTATTTTTGTAAACATTCTAAGCACATAATGTATACTTCTGTATGCTTTTGTTATAAATACTACCACCATTTGTGCTAAAGTAAATGATAATCAAGTTTACATCTGCACGTTACAGACATAACACAGTTAAGATTAAAGGCAGTGGCAGTAAGTGATCAGATCACTAGTTTCCAACAAAGGCAATCCAGGTTTAGTCTTGGGCGGGGTTAATTTGGATTTTCCCATGTTGGAATCGTGCCGGATATCGTTGGTCAATTGTTTTTTAGGGATCTCCCTATCATGTATTCTTGCAGTACAGTGCTGCTCCATAAACATCATTCACCTCACATCAGTTGTCAAAATACAGTTATTATGAGCCATCCAAATCTATCCACTCTGTTAATTGTAATGGGCTTTTACTTGTAAACATCTTTGTGAGACACTGGCACAATCAACTAACTAGTACATACATGTTAACATATCTTAACTTTATAGTTATGATTCTTGCAATTAGAAAACTCAAATGCACTGGACTTACTTAACAATCTTCCATCTTGTTAACAATCGTCTAAAAACAATCACACGAACACAAACACTTAATTACTTACTGACACGACAGATCCAGCATCATACTTTTTCCAATGTATAGTAGGCCTATATGAGAAACTTTTCCCTTACCGCTCACAAAATTCTCTGACAATTCCTGGTTTTCCCTAACCATTTTCAAATACCCCGACTTTTCCCTGTTTTCCTGGTCAGTGGCCACCCTGATTTGAAGCCTATCAATAAGCGGCAATATATAATCTTGATATGTCCACAAGATGTTGGCAGAATGAAAGTAGATAGTAGTAGCAAAAGTTTAAAGTCTACCTAGTTACCACATAGTACGAATACGGTATCTGTAAGTAAGTGTTAACACATGTTTGTTTATATTACGTAAGCACCGTGGTGGATGATTCAGATTTTTGGACCTGTGTCAGGATGACGCCATATTATGTAGCTGTGACCAGCCTGCCAAATAAATCCCATTCCAGGAGAAGCAAGCTAAGAGGCGACTTGAAATTTAAAAAATCCAAACAAGGCAAATTAAATATGAAAAAAAGTTACTGAGAAAAGTTGTTTGAAATTAAATTAGCTTTAAAATGAGTCCAAACACCACATGAATCTGATAAAATTGATACGTAAAATTAAATACTTTTCTCTTGTTTTAACAGTTAAATTTAAAATTTTGAATAAAGTTTTAATGTAAATTTCTCTACTCGCATCCCCAATTAATATGTTGGATCCCGCCGTACAGATCCTTATACCTGGTTAAGTTGGCCTACTTAATTTGTTATAAACAACAGAAAAAAAATATATTAACTAAAACAAAAAATAATAAATTTGAAATTACTGTGTGATAAAGAGGCTAAGTAAGTGCTACGTGCCAGTGCACGTCACAGTGTTCATTCTGGAATAATCTAGAGTTTGACGCATTCCCATAGCGTCCTGGATCTTTATAAAGCTCGCCTCCCTTCAGATAATTGTTTTGTATTATAGGCCTACCTTAGGACACGTGTTGCCGCTCAGTATAAAGGACACACGTAATATTCATCCAATGTTTAATGTAATTTTAAACTCAAGTAGCGTCACTTCCAGTGTGTTATTATATGAATACTGTGTTTACTTACAAACGCCGCCACTGCAACCAACCTGCATAACACTAACTTTTCCTTGAGAGACATGGCAGGATTGTAAATAGTGATTATTGCTAACAGAAATGTAATAGTAATATTCTGGTATTATTTTGTGTACTTAATTGTTTTTACGGCAACATATTTGTTTTGTATTCTTGTTTGGAGGGAGAGAAATCCAAGCCTGTGAGAGTGGTAGGCCTGCAGCATCAGACTGCAGATACGGCCAGGCGGCCATTTTTGTTCCACCCGCCTAGCGTAACTTCCACCCCCCTCAGACGGATATATAAGGCGCCTTTCGTCCTGCTAAAATCAGTTGTGTAGGGTTTGGCTACCACAGAGCTTACTAGCCGCTCCCCCTTATAGGTGATTCGGAATAAAGTGAGCACTCAAAAAAGCCCTGATTAATTTCTATTTCCTGCCTGTTTATATCTTTCCGCCGAATGTCAACATAAACATTGCCTCGTGCTTTTATTTACATAGGCTTGTACAATGTTTATATTTACACTACGCTCCTCAGATAAATATTATCTACAATATCAACTCATTAAAGGAACAAGGGTTTAATATATGCTATAATCAATAGTAATACTTGTTATTAATACTTGCGAGTTAACGTCTTCTAATACTGGTTTGTCCATCGGCTGTAATTGATAGGCTACAACACGCACTATTACTGTTACCAATCTCGTAAATACGAGCATAAGTATATTTAAATTGTTAACTCAAAACCGCTACTTAAAACACAGATGACACACGCAATCCAAGAATTCAAGTTTCTTTCAGTTCTACTGTCGTGAACAACACAGTTAGAAACAATAAATAACGTATTTTCTCACGTCTCGCTTTCAAGCAAGCGAAGCGGTGAAAACCTAACACTGCTGCCACCTGTCGGTAGAATTTTAAACTGTCTGAAGCGCAGAGTAAGCAGCCGTCTGCAAGATGACGAAAAGCCCGGCGGGTAGCATCACTTTATACTGGCGCTGTTTGTTTGAAATTATACAGTCATTAGGACTGTCAATAAGGTCATAAATAAATATTTCAAAGTATGTTAAATACAGAGCGGTTTGTTTCGTAAGATAGTCTATCACAAATGTTGTGTTCAAATAAGAAAATTCACGGAACTACATGCAATGAACCGCTACCAACCATGCAAGCAGAAAAGTAACTCTTGTTAATGGTGACATATGCAGTAACTGCTAGTGATTTTTTTCAAAGGTTAAATCTTTAGTGCTCACTTTATCCCGAATGACCTATACCAGGGTTGTGAACTGTGTCTGGCCACCTAAACCCTCCCACAGACACACATGCCATTACCTGAGCGCCGAACGTAAGGTGACGAGCCAAACACCCTAACCGCGTGCATACTTTAGGAAAGTTCCTTACGCACTTAGTAATCTCTGGCCGCCGCGCAGCGCAGAGTATGTTTCGCCGGAAACGGGACTTTGTTGTTGCTTCCGAGGCCCCTGTATTCAGTGACCATGTGCTAAGAGTTGTATCGAGTGTAAATCTTGTAATTGTATTGTAATTATAATTGTAAATTGAGTGACTAGTGTAACTTCTTACGTTAATAAAACTCCATTATTTTTACCTGACATTACCAGCATTTTAAATCTGTTTTCTTTACGTCAAGTGAGCAAGAGTTAGTGTTACTTATCTCCAAAGAGGAAATTGAGTCGTTGGACAACCCTCGGCAACAGGCCGCAAATGAGCGTAAAAGACGTGCGGAAGCAGTAGAACCCTCACCGTCAGAGATAATCCCCACCCTCAATAAATTACCAGGGTCAAAGCCCACTTTGTCAGACTTGCACCGAGAGTATCAAAACCGAACCAAGGCACCTTCACGCCCACACTCTCATAAAATGTGTTTCAGCAAGATACTTTGGGACATTCAGCGAGGAACTGTACCTCTTCTCAGCCCCATCAAATCACAGCAGCACTCTAGCCTACCACCACGGCGGATTCTGCAGCTAATCCAAGAAGACTGACAGCTCCCGCAACCCAAAATGCCCATATCAGAGCGCAAGCAGCGCGTCATCAAGCAACTATTCTAAAAATAGGTGAGTGGTCATTTACCCTACCCCCTATTAGAAAAGGAAAAGTGACGCCTCCCCTCTGTGTTAGGACTGGACACAGGGAACCGCGCAGGTTCAATCATTGGGACACCACTCTCGCCGGTGCGCGATCCGTATCTCACCCTCCGGAAGTCTCACTTCCGCGCTAGCCCGGGCGAACCCCAGCTACCATAGCCGGAGGGGTACCCAGCAGACTCACTATAATTATTACCACAACAGAGGGAATCGGGTCAAGTTCACGCGAAGTTATGAATTTTGAAATGCAAATTACTGTTCTTTTCTTATATTGATTACTGCTGTTTGCCCTGTACGCAAAACAGTTGGCATTAACTACATTTAAAAAAATGTTTACATGAAATACTTGTTTCGGAATACGTTAAGTCTATAATTTTGATTTTCGTAACGGGAATAAGTGAAGAACATTGCCGGACAGATCTTTGTGTAAACAGTGATACCTCAAAGAGCAGGAAACACAAATTAAAATGGCTGAAACATGGGGAAACATAAATGTTAAGCTATTTCATCAGTGTACCAACACATGGTCTGTTAAAGTAGGTGTTTTGGCAACATTAATGGATTCTAGTGTATTTCGCCACGTAGTTGTAAGTCACATGGTTGGCAAGTTAGTACGAGCAAGCTCCAGCGCAACGTCAAGGCCTTGCCATAGCTGGAGTCACCCAACTGCCACCCGAAGGCACACAGAAGGGCACCGTGTTCAGAGGCGTATCTCTACAGCAAGCTGAATTTAATAGACGGCTAACACATCATCGAAAGATCCTCGCCGGACGTGTCGACGCACACACCTGGTAAATCTATTACATGGGTTTGCCAGTTGATGATTCAGTATAAGGACTCTTGTCACCGCTGATCTGGTGCGGTTACCAGGTGTGTGCGTCGACACGTCCGACAAGAAGAACTCTTTCGACGATGTGTTAGCCATCTATTAAATTCACCTTGCTGTAGAGATCCGCCTCTGAGAGCGGCGCCCTTCTGTGTGCCTTCGGCTAGTAGTTGGGTGACTCCAGCTATGGCAAGGCCTTGACGTTGCGCTGGAGCTTGCTCGTACTAACTTGCCAACCACGTGGCGGAACACACAAGAATCCGTTACTGTTGCCAGGACAGTAGGTATGTTAAGACAAAATAACTTAATTGAACTGTATATTTTTTATTTTTCGTACAGTAAAAAGTTTCAATTTCTACATCTACTGGAAGTGAAGGAATAGACTAGAGAAAATTAAAAAAAAAACTGTGAGAAAAAAAAACTGGGTGAATTTTATTTAAATAAATAGGAGGACAGTATAAAATATAGTGTTGTAAAATATAAGTAATTTTACCTAAAATATATACCAGGTTTACAGTATAAATATTAAAAATCAATAAGAGGCAAAATTAAACCCTTTTGGTTAGTAATCACCATATTTTGACACCACAAAGTTTTAACACTGCTATTAATATTTTTGAGCACCAAAATGGGCAAGTTTCATTCACCATTTTAGGGGTTGTCACCAATATTATTCCTCATGGCATAATATCATTCCGATCAGTTTAAAAGATAATGTGCCCGCTTCTCACCAGCTTGAGTCGGTTAATTACAGGTTGCCAAGCAATATAAACGTATGTACCATGAAAGTACATCACTTAAGTCATTACTACACTGACTACCACGAGTATAGGACTGTACGATTCTATGTACCTCTTTTTTCAATAAAGAAAGACATGTTCTTGTAAAACAAGAAAAATGTTTGTAAAACTACACACGCACTCATCTACAGTGACACATACCAGACATGTGATCAAAGAACAGTGTGTACACACATGCAGTATGTACGGTCATTCTCTGCACTGCTGGCCACAAACAAACCACACACAACCGCTGTATGAACTACCGTATGTAGCAATGTGTCAGCTGGTTTCTAGTCACTTTACTCTGCGTCACATACATAGGTAACAACTAATATAACACTTCTACGTAACATTGCCAGTAATGATACATGCAGTACCTTACTGAAAGTGTTAGAATGTTTGTGCTTTAATGTTTAATATTCTAAAACTTCCAAGTTAAGGAACTTACATTCAGTTACTGTACACAATGACTGTGTTCACGTAAAGTCCTACAAAGTACTATATTTAAAACCTCTGACGAACTGTAAAAGATACGTACATATACTGTATTTTCCAGCATCTTTTCAACATAATGACCACGCAAAATAATGCCTGTGTCATATCGGTGCACCAGCTCTCCAAACCCAGCAAAGCAAGTTGCCACTGGCCTACTGAACCGTGTTTGTTTAAAAATATTAAACTTGATATTTGTACGAAGTGCATCTAATGTTGTGATTGCAGTTTCGTTTCTTTGTGGGATACCCATTGCACATGCGCTGGCATGTAGCTCTCACCAAATATTAAAAAAAAATTAAAAAATCATCATATATACCATATTCAGTTTTGGGAAAAGGTTAAGTTAAACACTTGAAAACTAATTTTTTTAAATTGGTACATGGTGTATAATGAGACTGATACTACTCCACTTCATGTTTTATTGCTGCAATCTTTCCTGGCTAGTATTTGTTTTTTAAACATTGTACCCCTTTTCTGTCAAATTAGTAATGATCCTGGTATGTTTTATGTATTTATATTGGAATTATCCCGAAGCAAAGAGATTTTGATGTCTCTATCTAAGTAAAAGTTTAAAGAAGTAACAATAAATTATTTTAACAATAAGGATTTTGCATTATCAGCCTATATGTTTGGACCACAAACAAGCCTCCAAACAATAGGGGCTACTGCGCGACAGCGTGCTTATGTTTGTAGATATTGAATTACATGAAGGCCGGAGTGTGTAGTTGTCCTCCGACATATGAAAGGTCCTTCAAGTATAAGTAGCCCAGTAACTTCAGGCCACTACCAGGCGAGACCCATGTAGGTAGAGCTTCACCAAGTGTGGTACTAGTTTGTGGTACCAAGGTGCAGTGTAATACAGTAAACCAAGAATACAGAGCAGTCTTAAAACACATTCAAACAGAGGGACCGTCCATATGTTCATTTCATTAAGGAACTACCAAATAATGATGATTTTTATTTGTGTCATTTATTATTTGATTTATGTGTAGCTTTAATTTAGTTAACTTGCGGGCTTAATTAGAATGATTCTTTATTTATTATGAAATAAATTAGTTAAGCCATTTACAGTTTAATTGACAATAAGTCACAAAAACTCCCACAAACTACCTATATTTAATACTATTGGAATATGTTGACTTTTGTGGATTTTATATATTTTAAATAAATAGACTACAGTATAACAAACTATCTTGATGTGGAGGCATATTGATATAATGGGTCATACAGCATCAGTTTGAAAGCTTTTAGCTTCATCAAAAGTAATAATTCTTTATGTCTGATACTACCAATTTTTGTCGTAACTATACGTTGTTCAGGCTTTTCATTTGCTGTAACTTTTCTTAATAGCTTTTGACATAATTTTTGATATGGCCAAGGAATTAATGAATTTCAGTTAGTACGCAAAGTCACGATAGTAGAAAGCAACATCATAGCGCCAGGCCAGCGTCAGTTCGAGGGATTTCCTTTGCAATGTGTGACGTAGTGACGGTTGGGCTTTGTTGCTCCCTCACCCCTTGGTACGTCACGTCCAGGCGCCATTGTCTTTTTATTTATGTGCTTCATATTTTGGGAATTATTTATGCCCCCAATAGCCAATTTTATAGCATTTAAAAATGTGGGAGTTCATTGCTTTACTATATAAATAGTGATGGGATGATCAGTTCGTCAGTAGCCTACATCGGTTCTGTCAGTTCTTACAAGAACCGAACCGGCACAGACAGTGTATATAACCTCAATCTTCAGTTATTAATTTCTGTTACCACGAGATATTGAATATCACAATCATGTTTTACTGAACTGTTGTATTAACTACTGGCACAAAACACAATATCTATACGAGAAGGCAAAATTTAAATAATCACTACAGTACTTACATTGAAAGTAACTTTAATAGGCCATTCAAACCTTTGTTTAACCACAAAAAAACATCACTTGAAAGATTTCTAACCTCCAAGCTTGTACTCTCTGGGAATTTTCAATGTGTTTTTTATATTATCTTCTGTAAATTACATTACAGAAGTACTGTACACAAAAACTTGCCAATAACGTGTTTTACAATTATTGTAAGGATAGTGGTAGCAGCCATTTAACAGCAAAGAAGTAAAACGAAAAGACCTCTTTGTCTATGCAAAAAGGGCAGACACATTTAGAAAAACAAAATCTTAGGATGACAGCGTACTCGTCAGTGACACGAACCCATTGAGAATGGTTTAACTTCCGAGAATGGTTTAGCTTCTTGATTTTATAAGTTTTTTTTACCTATACATGCGACAATAGTATAGCTTCAAAGATGATATATAGGTCATTCGGAATAAAGTGAGCACTAAAGATTTAATCTTTGTAAAAAATCACCAGCTGTTACTGCATATAAGTCACCATTAACAAGAGTTACTTCACTGCTTGTATGGTTGGTAGCGATTTATCGCATGTAGTTCTGTGTATTTACCTATTTGAATACAACTTTAGTGAAAGAACATCAGATGAAATCGGCCTCTCTGTATTTAATATACAGTACTTCAAAATATTTATTTATGATCTTATTGGCATTTCTACTTGCAGTATAATTAGACTGAATTGGCGCCAGAATAATGTGACACTATCACCGACCTCAGGTCATCTTGCACGTTACCGCTTGCCCCGCCCTTCAGACAGTTCAAAATTACACCGGCAGGTGGCATCAGAGCTAGGTTTTCGCAGTTTCGCCAAGTTGCATCATTTGCGTGTGTTTGTCCGTTGTGCGTATATACACATTCAAAAGTATGCGTCGTCGTTGTTCGTGGCGGTAGAACTGAACGAAACTTGAATTCTTGAATTGCGTGTGCCACGTGTGTTTTTAGTGGCGGTTTCGAGTTACAAATTCAAATAAACTATGCCCACATTTATGAGATTCGTAACTGCGATAGTGCGTGTTGTATAAATTAGTCTATGGACTGAAACCAGTATTATAAGTCGTTAACTCGCAGGTATTTATAACAAAGATTACTTTTTAATATGTATTATACTCAGCCCAGTGCATTTAATGAGTAGATATTGTAGATAAAATTTATCAGAGCAGTTTAATGTAGATGTAAACATTGCACGACCCTATGTAAATATAAGCACGTGGCAATATTTATGTTTACATTTGGCACAAAGATATAAACTGGTAGAAAATAGAAATAAATCAGGGCTTTTTTTAAGTGCTCACTTTATTCCAAATCACATATACCAGAAATATGATATTTAACATTAACGTAATATGTGTTTTCATTCATTGAGTTCGCAGAACTGATAATTTATTTAATATATATTCTCTCTCTCTCTCTCTTTCTCTCTGTGTGTGTGTGTCTATATATATAGACACACACAGTATATTAAATAAATTATTAGTTCTGCAAACTCAATTAATGAAACAAACGGTATTACAAAGTTTATAGACATCTAAGATGGCGGAGAGTGTTCCGCTACAGATAAATACCATCTATGATATTTATGATTTTAGTTTTTTTGCAGGTTTTTTCTGTATGTACATTGTACTATGGTCATAACTGCTTTTGTGTACCGTCTACGTCTTGTGCCACGTGATAAACTTTAATGCACACTGTGATAACTGATAGCCATGTCTGAAGTTTGGAAACATTTTGAAGTTGATATTTGTGAAGCAAAATACGTGAGCGATTACAGTGGGTCATGAATCCTAAAAGGTGTCAAACCTTCAAAAACATATTTTGCAGCATATAATGAACACTGAAAACAAAGTGTGAAAATGGTATTAGAACCAAAAACTTAGAACCGAACCAAGAAACGAAAAATCAGAACTGGCAAATAGTGTAACCATCCCATCACTAATATGTCATTTTTAATTTGAGGTAGTGCACTTATTTATAATATTATTTAACACTAAAATATGTAGGTCCCAGAAGTCGGTAGTTCTGTTGGTCACACTGATCCTAGAAGCATCCTAGTATCGACCATTTTTAAGGATGTTTGTCACTGATTGTCTCCCAAAGGTGCAGGACGTGCAGGGCACGCTCGAGGTAAAAGCATGGGCTCGGGCGGCATTGCTCACACTAGCGAGCTAAGCCATCTACCGTAATTTACAATAATTTGCGTTGTCTTCGTGCAACGTGGCTATTACCAGCAGTGTTTCGGTAATTTATCGTAATTAAGTTTGGCAGTTCGGACTTGTAACCATCGTCGCGCGAGATTTCCTGTCATGATCAACAGTGATACTGAGCACAGAGGCCTCTTTTGTCTGCATTATATAAGATGACACCAGACTCTGATGTAGTACACCTACTTCAATTTTGCGTACAAGCCATCAAATTACCACAGAAACCAGCCAGTGTTGGGCATGTTGGTCCCATTTCTGCCACGCAGTTAATTTGTTGAACAGCACATTGACTGTAATGTGTTATAAAATGTCCGAGTAAAATTCACGGAGCCAATACACAATTTTCTTTTGTGACACTATTACCGTATTTGTCGGCATATAGTACGACCCTGCATATAAGACGAGTCATGGTTTTGGAGGTACAAAATCTTGAAAAAAAGTAAATTACTAATTTGGAATTTCCCGACAGAAAAATATTTTTTTTCCTTTGCAGAAACATTAAAAATTTAGTTTAAATATTTTCAATGCATTTATTATTGGCATGTAAACATCATAGTAGACACATAAACGAATGACATTGGCTAGTACTTCTCTCCGCGTGCCCAAGAGCCAAGGAAATACACTGCGGCGGCCGCTAGCCGGCTATATCTCCATTTGCCGGCAGGTGTGCGCGACTTGGCAACGCCGGCCTTAGGCACGCCGCGCACTACATGGCAACAACAGCTTCTTGCAAGGTCATCGCATTCCTGTGCGCTGTTGTCTGCCAGCCTAGCACTAGATGGTAGACACGTGAATGTGTGGTACGATACCTAGATCCTCGATTTTTCTGCCCGAGAGTCTTGTGCTTGCGAGACAAAGGATGAAAGCATGCGGACCTAGATCCTTGTTTTCTCCGCCCGAGAGTTGTAGGCTGGCGAGACAAAGTATCTCGGCACGTGCTTGCATCAATCGCCGCTTCGCTGTGAGTAAGTGTCCTTTATTATGAATGACGTTCATCAAAATTTCGTACCGTAAATTTTATTAAAATAAACGGGGAACTCATTTTCATTTGTGACGAAAAACACAATTCCTTGAAATTTCATACAACTCCACAGCTTACAGCTTAGCTTTCAAACAATTTTTGGCTACCAAAAATTTTTGCACCCTCATATAAGACGAGCAGCAATTTTTGAGGGTCAAAAACATGTAAAAATTGTTGTCTTATATGCCGGCAAATACGGTACTTTCATCTTCCAACTCGGCTTTAGAACCTCTGAACCCTGAAGAACTACGGAGTCTCATGTCTCAAACTAACTAGGCCCAACACAGGAGCGGAGGTGTTGAATGCTGTATCTGCCCTTTATTCCAATGCTGATGGCAAACAGTATCACTTCAGTACAAGAATGAAAATTATTAAAGTATTCGTCTGGCAAGTAATCTTCATTGCAGAATGTTCTACAACTTAAGATGTTGTAGGTAATGAGGAAGAGGAACATGAAACACAGTCATGGTATGTATAAATAGTAACTATAAGTATTCCCCAAGCCAAGGTCCACTGCAAACCACAAGCAAGCAAGGGAACCAGTCAGCGCCTAGTGCATGCAGCAAGTAGCGAGGTTGTAATACTGACCTGCATGTGCTGACTGTGTAAATGCAACTTCTTCTTGACGGCTCCCTCGTAGTAGTCGTAGAACTCGAGGAACGTCTTCTCCATCACCTCCTGGAAAGCGTCCGGAATGTTGAGGTAGGCATCATTCTCCAACATGCCACACACAGCCACTCTGATGGTTTCATGTTGAATTATGTCGTTGTACCTGGAGATGTCCCCAGAGCACCTCTCCTGAACACCCCCACCACATCCCTTCACTTACACAACTCTCTAGTAGTCGCACATCATGTACATACAACACCTAGCGAGCATATTACGTAATTAAACATTGTTATGAGGATAGTATACCCCAGGTACAAGGTATCACACCCAGGAGGTAGTAGACAGCTGCTTGTCCTGGAAGATAACACAAGATGAGGACCTACAATAGAGAAGCATCATCACGTCCCTCACATGGTCCGCTGTCTGTTCTGACGAGCCTAGTTGACACAAACATTTCACATCACACACAAGCTACCTACCACTTCTTCCTGCTGTAGTAGACATGCGGAGAATTGTGAAGCTTGCCACAGAAAGCTCTCTGCACGCACACACTATTGATTGGCAACGGACACATTCTGGCACACAAAATGTTTCCTCTACCTCGGCTGCTGTCATTTACAACAACTGTCAATGGCACCCATGTTGGAGGTTTTCAAAACTAACTTCGCTGGTGCCACATAAAAAAAAACCTTTTGAGAACCGTTCTACATCCTACACGAACTGTATCATTTGTTGCATTATTCTTAGTAATTTACCTGCACCAATTTTCTAAACATTTCATGACTTTACAATATCCTATATTTAGATTGTTCCAAACATGCAGCAACACTGTACACAGTTTCCCATGCTTATCTGTGCAATGATATGCCCAAATAGTGGCCTGCCATTGCAGACTTGCAGTTAATTAACCACTGTGCTACATAAACAGGGCTGTAGCGAGACAGTTTAACCAACAAGGCCGCATGCACATAACATTGCCTGAGATTGGGGCCTGCACAGGCTGGTTTATACACACTCATCCTATGAAATAATTGTCAATGACTAGACATGATATATAATATTTTGCGTTACTTTCACCATCCACATACGTTCGTTTCTCGCAGGGAAACATTGTTCAACTGTAGTGTTGGGTCGATTCCTAAAATACACTGATTCCAATTCCAACATCGATTCTTAAAATTGGGATTCGATTCTGAGTCAGATTCTAAGGCTTTCTTTTAAGTTTTTTTATCTCATTTTATTTTCTTATACATAAAACCTTCATAGTCCCTTTGAAAGAAATGCAATTACATGAACTAGGTTACATACATAAAACACACATATAGGCCTATTTGTATGTTTAGAAAAACAAGGTTAGTGCAGTTTGACTAAATTATATAACTTACTAGACTTGGAGGTTAGGTTGGTTTTGTTTGGCAACCTAATTTTGTACATACTGTAATTGAATATGCAAATATTTTTTTTTTTTAATTTAATTTTTCTTCTCGCAATTGAGTCTCAGCCCTGTGGCAAGGATTTGCTTAACCTACCTCTTCTTAATTTTTCGACCCCATCAACCTTTTCCTAAACTCCCTCGCTCCCTTAACCTCAACCACATACCTCGCCAATTCATTCTAATCCTTCACTGTTCTCACCATCAAATTGTTTTTTCCTCTCTCTGTCCTCTTCCCCACCCTCTGTATCTTTCACTCATGATCACCCCTTCCCCTGAATATACCTCTCTGTATCTTGTCACCCAGTTGAGACCCACCCACCCACCCCCCTCACTACCTTAAACATCCTTACCACCCGCTCCACGAAATCCTCCTCTCTCTCCCCCTGTGTCCTCCACTTATTTGTGACCCACCTAGCAGCCCTTCTCTGCACCTTTTCCATTTCTACCACTTCCCTTCCCACGTACGGGTCCCAGACTGCCGCCGCACATT
>PNEQ01000586.1:0-28171 GCA_003012365.1 Medauroidea extradentata | reverse complement strand
CCCCTGTGTCCTCCACTTATTTGTGACCCACCTAGCAGCCCTTCTCTGCACCTTTTCCATTTCTACCACTTCCCTTCCCACGTACGGGTCCCAGACTGCCGCCGCACATTCCAAGATGGGCCTCACCATTGTTTTGTATCCCTTTTCTTTCACTTTCTTGTCTGTGCCCCTTAACACCCTTCCCAGCAGGGCCAGCGTTCTTCTACCTTTACTTGTAACACACTTCACTTGCTCGCCCCATCTTTAAGTCGTCCTGAAGAATAACTCCCAAATATTTATATCTGTTTGCCTCTCCAATCTCCTGTCCTCCCCATCTATATGTCTCTCTGACTACCTCTCTTTTCCGTGTAAATCTCAAAATTTTAGTTTTATTTACGTTAATTTTCATCTCATTTTCCTTTGTCCACTGTTCCAATTTGTTTATGTCCTCCTGCAGACCCCCACCCTCTCCAATCACCTTGTACAATACACAGTCGTCTGCAAAAAGACGAACCCTACAATTCATGTTTATCCCCAAATCCCCCATCATAATTAAAAAGAGGAGAGGTCCTAGAACACTACGCTGTGGAACCCCTGATGCTACCCTTCCTTCCTCTGAGATGTGTGTTCTACTCTTACTCTCTGGGTTCTTCCTCTCAGATACTCTCCCACCCAGTTTACCACCATCTTATCCTCCAACAACTCATTCAGTTTTATCATTAACTTTACGTGTGACACCTTGTCAAACGCCTTTTCAAAATCCACAAAACACGCATCTACCTGTTTCCTCCCATCCATAGCCTCCCCTATATCTTCCATCAATCCTGCCAACTGCATCTCACATGAGAACCCCTTTCTGAATCCATGTTGTCTATCGTCGATACTCCCGTTCTCCTCCATTACCCTCACAATATATTCACTCACCAGTCTCTCCATAACTTTTCCAACATTAGATGTTAGGCTCACTGGTCTGTAACTGGCTGTGTTCATCTTCTCTCCTCCCCCCTTGTAAATGGGAACCACTATTGCAGTCTTCCATTCTGCTGGCAACTTTCCAAGTTCTAGTGATTTGCTAAAAAGTACTTGTAGGTATCTGCACACCTCTCCTTCCCCCATCTTTAACATTACATTTCCAATACTACCTGGTTCCTCTGCTTTTCTATCATTGAGTCGTCCCAGTACCTTTCTCAGTGCCCCCATCCCTATCTTACATCTATCATTGTAAAAACTAATTCCCCTACTTTCCCACCTACCTTCTTTGCTTGTCTCAAACACAGTTAGGTACTGCTCCTGCAACACCTCTGCTTTCTCCTCATAAGTTACGGATTCTTGACCCCCTTCCCTTCTTAGTGTTGGTATTTTCTGTTCACTTCCTCCTACCTTTCATACATACTTTAATAGCTTATCCCAACTACCTTTTTGCCCTTCCTCCACCATCTTATCCATATACAAGCTTTTTGCCTCTTTTATTTTCTGTGTCACTTGGTGGGAACACATTTCGTGATCAGCAGTATTTACCGGTACTTACGTAGTAAATATTGCAAATAAAAATTTACCGGTAAATAGGAACTTTTGATTATTATAAAATCGATCAATACAATAGTTTTCCAAGTTCCGTTTCTCTTCAAGTTTTTGTTTTAGGCTTCTGCGAGTCGTACTTTAAAAAAACCAATATTTTTTTTTGCTTTGCCGACATACATTTTTAAATATTTGTGAATTAAAAAGTGATATACAATTAACGACGGAACAATTTTATTACATATTCGCTACCGTTTATTGCCGTTGCTAGGGATGTGAGATGGTAACTCCAAAATCCTGGTACTAACACCACAAAAAAGCTGGTACATTAAACGGAAACCTGGTACATGATATAAAAAATTTGCAAATATTTACATGCATGAAAAAATACGAAGTATTAAAACATGTCTTAATTGATTTAAGATAAAAAATATATTGGAAATTTTCAAACAACTTAGCTAACAAAAAAATCAGAGGTTCACGTCTACCACAGATATTAACTAATGAAAACCCAAGAAGTGTTGCCAACACCCAACAGGCAACAGTTCGCACCTGGATGATGCAATAACTAGATACACAGATTCATGCTCAGTATTCAGAAGAAGTATTGTGACGAAACACCTTCTTTTTTGTTTACAAAGTTTCTGCTGAAAATACTGTTTAATAATGCATTTTAATACAATTGAATGCAAAATTCTGAAATCCTGGTACTTTCGCGTACCAGTACGAAAATGTCCTGGTACATGGTACAGCACCCTGAAAACTGGCACGTGTACCAGGACCCTGGTACGTCTAACACCCCTAACCGTTGCAGTGTTTAAAAACTTCATAAATATTTTGAGACGTCATAAATATGCTACGTTCAGTTGGGAAAGTCCACGCACGAGACAAACACTAAAGATGGCCGACTATGAAACTAGTAGCGCTATGATGTTCCATTTTCATTCCAGTGGAATATTTTGGTACTAACCATAATCCATTCTTGTGGCAACCATTTTATTCTAGTAGTGTCGTACTTGAACGTAGTTAACATCTTTGGTCTAGAAACGTAACCAAAACGTTGCGATGCGATGATTATGCGATGATTAATAGTTTTTATTTTTGGGGCTATAGGAGTTAGCTGTCCAGCATGGTGTATAAGAATTTATATTGATACTGAATGTAATGCAACGTAATTGTTTAAAGAAATGTGACAATGATTACTGATGAACAAGTTTTTATTTTATAGTTGACGTTTACCAATGGAATTAGAATTGCATTTTCGTGCACTATATCGGCGACAATAATATCAGAAACCTCAAATAGTTTGCCGTTTGTAAACAAAATCACTGGCCGATCAGTGATACATGTGAAACTAAAATATGTTCACAGGGATGTTTATTTTTAAGAATCGGTCATATCGATTCCAAAACCAGTGATTCGGTTCGAATTCAATTCCAGTGGAATCGATGGAATCGATCGATTCTGGAATTGGAATCGACCCATCACTATTCAACTGCCATGCAGTTTCCTTTGCAATACATTTTACTATTCAGAGTTCCAGAATAATAATAATATATTCATAAAAACCACTTCTGGCTTGATTTTTACTTTTCATGTACAGCAAACAAACCACATATAATGTACAGTATGTAAAGCTCTGCGAGTACTCAAAATCTGAGTTCCAACTGAGTTTACAGTTAATACTAGAACTCGAGAATAGACAGAAAATTCCAAGTCCAGCAGATTCATGAATTTCACATATTTACTGCCTCCAACATGAACATTAACGTAAAATTTCGGTACTCAAAAGAAGAGTTCTTAACCGTGTTTCAAAATAGTTGTTTATAGAACATCACAACACTGTGTGTGCTTACAAGTAATTACAGGCTTGATAAATTATTACACCACGCTGCATTACCACAAAACATCTACTTGTTGCTTCATTATTTTTCACAGTTTATTTACTTACTATCACATTATTGAAGGCAAACATACTGAATTTAAAATAAATAGGCTTATCACGTCCACACTTATTTAAAGTCTCTCAAAAGAAATAAATACGACACACCATCTTAATATAGCTGCTAAATACATATAAGCAGAATGGCCAACCTAATACTGTGACATATTTTCCAGCAGAAGCTTGCAAGATGCAACCTAGACATTCCTGTAACCCAGTTAGTGAAAGGCTACTTTCGTCAGCTGGGAACACAATCAACAGTAGGAGGAAGACCTTATCCGCACAACACATGGAACAGACAGTTTCTCTTCATGACAGGCTGTGTACATAACTTAGTAGTGAACTCTTTTATGTAAAATGTAATCTTAAGTATATTAGTATGCGTAGATAATCTCTGTCATGTGTTAACGTACTGTACTGTGGTGGACATACGACACTGCAATATTGTTGCATCTCATCTTGTTATGAGTGTTGGTGTGGCTTACCTACCGATCCTGTCGCTGTGATAGGTTTCCTAGAAGTCTTCGAGGCTTCGTCGCAGTGAGCAAGGTTTTTTAATTTGATGCTTGTCCCTATAAATTACTGGAGGGCAGGAGCATGTCTCAGCGGGATTAGTGCACACCACTCTGTTTGTGGTACTGGGTTTCATGGGGGGCGATGGGTAGTTGGGGTCGGTCCCCGTTATTTCTTGCCACTCCAATCCTGCTGCTGTCTGAGTAGCCCCTCCTCCCTGCTCCCTTCCACGTATACGTGTTGGTATTGTTTGCTCATCAGGTCCTCTGACTCATGTGGATTTGCAATCAGTGTCAACTATTAATTTAAGCTCTACTATCAGATGACGGTTGGAAGAGTGTACTCAATGGCGCAGAGCCCACGCTCATCCTAGTAAATGATGATCTGGCATTAGTTACTGTAAAAACAGGGAATCTTTAAGGGGTGGCCTACTCCCAAGTTTCCACTGTTGGTCGATACCTCCTTGCTCTCCTTGTAACCCAACCACCGCCAAGAATTCCCACCTCAGTGTGTAGCACGAGTAGAGATAGTGTAATTCCGTCACCTGATGAGAGCAGAACCCTCCGGGTGCTATCACCCCCGCACCACCCTGGGCTGAAAGAGTCGCCTCAGTATGGTGCATCTGGACAACAGTGAAAATTCTGCCAGCTGATGAACAAGATGCTTGGGGCAGCTAATACACTTCACCAGCTGAGGACAACCCGGGCAACAACTTCCTTGTCGAGAACTGCAACCGCAGAGAGGTTGTTCTTGGACTAGTCCTTACCTAAAACAACTCTCTACTTCCCCAGGAACAGGGTTGAGGTAACATTGGGTAGGTAAATAATTGACTAAACTGATTGTGAGCTCAATATCCCCCAGTTTATTACCCAGTTCCCCTTATGCCCGCAACCAAGTCTGTGTGCTGCAACTTACCATAATCCTCTGCAGACCTACAACTGTCAAACTACACTCTTATCACTACTGCCACACTCTGACTGCCTAGTGCCTGATAGTTGCTTATGCCTCGTATTCTCTGCCAAGAGTAAGTCTCCTAGTGTCCTAGTGCCTTAGTATCCGTCACACCCGGTGTCTGCACTTACATAGCCAGGAGGATACATGAGGGGGCCGAGAGGGAGCGTGTCTGACCACAGAGCTACGTCGCCTACTGCAAAAGACAAACCAAATAATCTGTAAAAAAAATCAGAACACCACAATTACGACAATGCTGGACACAAGACAGGATAACAATGACGGAAGTCACGGACAACATACTGGACAACACAACAACGAAGACAAAAAAGAACACAGTAGATTTCCAAAGTCTGACTTTTCACGTTTCGAGATCTGACATCTGCTCCAGTCATCAGGTGAAGTGAAAGCCCTGATTTCTACACATTGCTTGGTTTGTCTTTCGACTTTCGTTTTTGGATGTTTATTTTATTTTTCTTCATTTATTACGGGACCTTTTTCATGTTCTGATTTACGGATGTGTTGACTACAGCCAAACTACTGTAGATTTGTTTTCTCATTTCTTTTTTAATCTTAATCTCATATTAGATATCTGGGACGACATAACATTACAATGACATATGTCCACAACATACAGTACGTTGTATTGCAAGAAACATTCGAAGACATGATTCTCATGTGTTGTTATAGTACAGATCATAATAAACCGAAGTACAGATTTGTGTGATTGTTAAACCTTACTTACTTGACTTATCGTGCAAAGTGCTGTGTTGCTTTGACATCCTGAATAGTACGATGTCACCACTCAAGTCTGAATCAACTCAAATGTTTTAAGTACTTAAAATATAACTCGACTAAAAAATCTTCAACTACAAAATATCTAATTATATGCTTTACAGCCTCACACATACATACAATATTTGCAAATGCTTGTAATTTTATAGAAAATGTGAAATGCAGTAACACAACTTGTACAGTATTGTATACACAAAATTTTATCAATATTAATGTTTTTGATTATGGACCATAGTTTAAGTTTAATGGTGTAGTAACTTTAAACACACTCGTAACTCCTTTTAAGGACTTTACGGTCACTCGGAATTGTTTGATAACAAGCTTCAACAAAGTGTTTGGAGCATACTCAATAGTGGAATGGTGACGTGATGCTGTTCCACATAACCCTCACTTTCCATTGTTCAAACTGTGCGGGTATCACGTGGAAAACAATGAAATAATATCCCTTCCACGAAACTCCAACTTGCGCAATATGTAACTGTACAGTATTTAGCTCTACAATCTTGGTACATAGCAACTTTTTTCATTAGATTTTACCTATTGTCGACATTACAGTCAGTTACATACAACATTTTTACCATAGACTGGGGCAACTTTGGCCCATTTTGGAGTAACTTTGTCAAACTCAAAATATTAGTTTTTAGGTCATTTGGTGAATAAATAGATAACTTATTAAAAACATACATTTAATCCGTTTAAATAAGATTTGAAATGTTCTTCACTAAATGACAGGCTAACCAATATTTTGAGTGGACCAATGTAATCCCCTGGGGTCAAAGTTGCCCCAACTTACGGTAAGCTGCAAAACTGACAAAATAAAAAATTGCAAATTACAAAAATGCCGTAGTTAATTCTTTCATTGAAAAATGGCGTAAAAATATTATTTTGTGTAAACGGTTTAGTTCGGGTTAATTTTAAGCACAAAAGTCACGTTCATAGTGTTTAAAGAGTCATTTGTTCTCTGTCCGACAAAAAGCCCCACATCACAATTTAGCAATATTTTTAAATATTCAACTAAAAACTCATAAAATACATACATAAACTCATAAAAATATATATATATAACATATATAAACTCATAAAAATCAAGAATAAAAATTATTTGTATTTTTAAAAAATGCTGAAACTGAAAATAAAAATTTTAAAAATTTAATAATTTTTTCAAATACAAATAATTTTTATTCTTTACTTTTATGAGCACGACATTGTAGTCTGCAATGTCTTTATCCACTGTGATTTTTTTGAGTTTGGTATACCAATTTGTTTTAGTGTAGTTAAAACGGAAACACATAAAATATGAATTTAACAAGCCATTATGTGAAAACTATGAGAGATAAAAAAATTTCATAAGCCATATTTAGTCACATTTTGTGTCTAAAAACAGGAAAAAAAATATGTGCAACAAATAAAAAAATAAAAAATGGTGATAAAAATTGTGGTAGACCACGACCGTAATTGATAAGTTGGTACTTTGTACGCCTGTCTTGAAAAATTTCATTTCATAGTAAAACCAATCATCAAGAAACCTCCAAAACAAATTTACGATATTGGCGTCGTCTGGGTTTACAAAAATAATCCTCTCAAAAATAGAGAAACTCAGGTTCATCCCTTTAAGGAAGAAACGTGTTACTAAACACACATGTTGCTATATACCTGCTCGAAGCCTGGTTCGTTATGGTATGGTTTGTCATTGAGAAGGCTCTGTATGGAGATAAGCACACTGGCAAGACTCTGAGCTGGACTCCATGAAGGTCCCGTCCACGTCCTGTCAAACAAATACAACTTAAAACAACAAGTTACCAGCATAACTATTAAACCTACTTACCTCAAAGTAAGTGCCAACTAACCCTGAAGGTTATAATTGTTTACGTACATCAGGGATATTGAATTACAATATTGATTAAGACAAACATTAAGTCAAATATACAAAAGATAAGCCAGGTTACTAAGTAATATACTCATACCGAGTTTCATTAAAATAAGGAAAAACTTTCTGAGATGCATTTCTATAAAAAAGATAAAATATGGACACAAATTTCAAAATATTACCAAGGAATAAACTAAATACATAAAAGTTAAATAGTTCAATCAACTAACTAACTAGAAAATATGTTGAGATTAACGAACGTTGGAAAAAATATTTCCTCAAATAGGTCACATTATGCAAAAAAAATTATGACATGGGTGCCACTGTAAAAATATTAACAGGTGACAAACGAAATACAGAAAAGTCATGTCAGCTACATAGGCTATGTAATAGCCTAAACATGTTCCAAGTTTAATGAAATTATGAAAAATATTTCCTAAGGAATGTAACATTATGCTACAAATATAAAAATTGCCACCATTTTGAAAACATACACAGCATAAACTAATTACACAAAAGTAAAGTCAGACCGTTGTAGTACAAGAGTTCCAAACATGGAAAAATTCTGAATAACATTTCCTAATATATTTGAAACTATGCTAAACATATAAAGATGGCCACCATTTTAAAAATACAAACGTAGAATGAACGAAATACACAAAAGCAAACTCAGCTTTGTATGTAGTATATGTGTACCAAGTTTGGTCAAATTCTTAAATACAGTCCCTTAGATATCCAGCTTGATAAGAAAATGTTCAAATGGCCGCTATTTTTAAAATATGAAAAGGACGTAAACGAAATATATAAAAGTCAAGTCAGGTTACTAAGTACTATTATATGTGTACAAAGTTTACCGAAATTCGGTCCACCAGTTCAAACGTTTTTAGGCACACACACACGCGTGCGCACGTGGGCACATTCCTCCTGAACATTTTATCAAAATATGTACCACATAAAATACATAAAGAAACTTTTAAATTTTCCACCATGCAAGATTCTTACTTTAAAAAAGACAGCAATTTGTATAATTCAGGGCGCTACGTAGTTTTTGAAAACCACTAAACCAATTAAATTGTAATTTGGTACTTTGACAATTTGTCAAAAATTTTAAGTTTGAAAGATAGCTAAAGACCAAAAACTAAACCTTTTAAGTAATATCTTATGAATAACTTAAATATAAACAGAATGACATGCAGAATTTTAACATACGTAAAGAATTAGTTACGAAACATCGAATATTATACTAGCCAAAAAATGTCCGTTTTTTTTTCTGTTGCTAAATATTACCCAAACCTTTAAATTTACTAGGTCTTCTTGGCTGCAACAAAAAAAAAATCAGTATATATTAACTACAAAAATAAATTATGCTGATTGAAGGATGTGGATGTCTTGTATGTGATTGCTGATGTAGCACCAGAAGCAAAATACAGCTTGTGACTTCTCAGAAAACCAATAAACTTTCTCAGGAAAATTACATGACCTCTGAAGATGTCTACTAGCTCAAGGATACAAATTGTGCAGTTTTTTTTCCTCACAGAATGTTTTTCTTTATTTCCTGAATCTTAAGCTCCTGCTACGAGACGAAGAGACTTGCTGCTGGCCAGCGGCGCTGTGGATGTGTAATCTTTGTTGTGTGTCACGTGTTACTCGAAGCAGTGATGTCACAGACCCATGAACCAATCAAATTTTTAGATTAAAAATGCTATGTCACTGATCCGTAGCCTTAGGAATTCGTGACGTTTGGATTGGAAAAAACCCCAAATTCTTATAAGTTTTAAGTGCTTAAGGGTACATAACTATAAAATTTACTGAGTCTATAAACAGTGGCGCAGCCAGAATTTGTGTAAGAAGGGGATCCTCCCCTGGGAAAATTTGGTTTTCAAGATCCAAAACAGCGCTATTTTAGAAGTTTTTGTAACGAAACATTGAATAATATACTAGTCAAAAATTTTTTTGATTTGTTAATGTAATTTTTTTCCCAATTTTTTGGTGGTTAATAGAGGATTAGGGGGGAAATTTTAATCCTTAACCCCCCCTGGCTAAGCCCTTCAATAAAAGAAACCGCTTATTACAGAGACAGAAAATTACTACCTCGAGCCTACATTGGTAAGTTACAACAATATCAACGGCATACATTCCAACTACCTTAAATATGCCACGAGCCAGTAATGTATTATCTTGGAAGGGGGGAGTAGTAACCTAAATGAATATTCAACAAATAAATAACAAAAGTTCCATAGAGTGTCTCATGCTTAGATAGCAGTAAGGAATTATGTGGACATTCACTCTCTTTTTTCAATGCACAGTAACTGGCATAAGCACTGTCCTTGTTTCTGTGTGCACTGTTGCCAAAAATACAAAATATTTACGTATGTTGTGACTTTGATCTTAAAATTTTCTCACACTGTACAGCATTATTGAAACATGCATCATTTGCCATTCTAAGGGGTTTAAAACAATTGAAAACAAAGATTTTTAATTGCACTATTTTATGCATCATTAAATATATCACATTATAACTTAAGAATTATTGGTAAAATGGTACAGTATTCAAATTTTTATGGCGCACAACTTCAACGGAAAAATCAGAAGACTAAAAATGTTCTATCTTAATTATATAAATATTTTTCCTGACCTTACAAGAATGAATCAATCTATTCTCAGGAAAATTCGAAGAGTCGTTTCCTACAGAGTTTAGCACTGCATACAACAAAATGTAGGGAAAACACTGCAATTTGAGACGTCTGCAAAATTAAGAAATTTCAGCTAATACCTTAACTCAGACTTCAGTAAAATTACAGTGGTTTTAAAATTTTACCATTATAAAATATTTAAAATGCATGTTATAAAAAGGCATTAAACTTTTGTATAAACATATTAGACACATCTAATACTATTATACTTTACGTAGGCCTACATATTTCTTACAAAGTCCTTATAAATATTTTTACTTAATTTATTGAAATTTATTTTAAATACGTACCTGCACTGTCAGTTGCAAACAGAATAATAGAAAATGTTACTATTTATATGTTAACATTTGTTGCATTACGTAATTTCTATTTGTAAGTGAAAGAAATGGACACGTACAACTTTGAAATAATGCAAATTCATAGCAAAGAATTATTTATTTTTGATTTACGTAGATAAATTAGCTTTAATTTTTAAACTTTTGTCCTATTTAAAAGACATGTACCCAATCTTTCAAGATTAAGCTACCCAGCACAAAGCAACTGTGATTGTCACCAGATAAATAATACTTTGAAAACTTTGTTTCCTAAACTAACTTTAGATTATTTAAATACCTGCAAATTCAGAAAACATCAAAATAGTATTTGTTTTCTATGCAACAAAACCCTAAAATACATCTGAACTTCCCTATTTCAGTAAATAGCGAAACATTTGTTGATGATGTCTTTTACCAGTTCACAAACTAGACACCAGATGTCAGCCACTTTGCACGACACTGTGAGTGTTGTTAAGCAACGTGTTTTGGAGCTATCGGACTGGCAGAAATATTAAACAAATACATATTACTCAATACGCAGTTTAAGAAGTAAAATAATAGCTTGCTTCATTCCTGCTAGAAATGACCATTCTTCTAAGAAATAGCATGGAAAGAAAAAATTGTTCGCAGACAAAACAAAAACAATGTAAAGTCCACTAACTCCTGCATGCAAAAGCACAGAGTCCTTAGATAACTATGCACAGGAGAAACAATCTCTTCAAGGTGTATTTTTCTCACCATTTTTTAAATTGGCTCAGAATCCCAGGGTTCTCCCTCGTATGTCTTATAGTCTAAGCGAGTCACAATGTAGTCATTAAAAAAAATTACTACATAACAAAGTTGTAGGACCATGAACACTATGCATAAAAAAGATGGCGGTTGTTTGTTTTTAGGTTTTGTATTTATTAAATTCATCAGTAAAAAAAATTTCTTTAAAAAAAGACTAATACGTACTTGTATCAGTGTAACATTTAATGTTCAAATACCAAAAACTGCTTAAATAGCACCATATTCACTTTGAAACTGAAATTTTCCCAGGGAGGACTCTCATCCCCTGCCATGTTGGGGAGATCAGTGAAGTTAAGACCACTCATTATCTGAAGTCTGGCTTCGCAGGACAATAGACACAAACATAATTAACTAGCTGTAAGGAAGTTAAAATACACACCAACTAGCAGAAACTTACCCCAAGATGCTAAGACACACTTTCCCACATTTGTACAAGTTGGGGTTGAAGCGAACAGTGCCTCCTCCCGTCGTCATGAGCTTCACTCGAGGAGGTCTGATCGGGTAGTCGGAAGGACACCGGATCAAGAAATAAAAGAAGCCTCCCTCGTACGGTGTGTCGAAGGAACCTGTGATGAGCGCATGGATGACAGTCATGTTGTTCTCGTCTGGGACGACAAACAGCCCCGGGGGCGGGTCATTGTATATCGACATCATATCCCTGCGTAACACACACACATAACATAACAAACACTGAACATTACTGACAGTATTGTATTATCCCACTATAATTCACAAGGTATTTTAAACAAACAAATGTTTATTACTCTTACATACATAGAGTAGGACTGTGTTCACACATTTGTAAATAACTAAAACCTGGAGAATAAAAATAGTATTTCTGCCATTACCAGACAGGTACTACAATAATAGTAAAATACTGTGCAAGCAAATAAAAATTACTATAGAGAATGGTAAACATAAAAAAAAAAAACATTTGTCGATTCAAGTTGGTACGCTCCATAAAAGAAGAGAACTTTTTAAAAAATTCTGACCTTTACAGATTTAGTTTTCAGAGCACATTTTCTGGCTTTGCACACCCATGCAAATAATGTTAAGCAGTAAAAATATGTTAAACATGTTGTTGTATAAGAACAGTAAATATTCACTTTAATTTCTTTGTAAATGTTACTGCAACCACCCCATGATATCTACTTGAATGTCCCTATTTAAAATATCAATGTGTTTTGCATGTTAAAAAAACTTGTGATTTATTTGAAACAACATTTACATCAGTTAATATAATCTAAATGTGTATAAAACTGAATAAACTAATCATTAATTACTCTTCAGCCAAGAATTCACATAGTTGGACATCTTTTTCTTTTTAGTAAGATGCCTTACTTTTCTCCAACACTTTAGTTACGTATTCATTAACATTAGTGTTAATAATGATATTAATTATAATATATTTCATACAGGCTCCTGTATCTTCAACATACACCCACAAACCTATGATAACAGTTAACCAGACACAGGCAGTATGAGAAGTAGCGCAACACCGTATATAGGCTGTCAAATGTCAAGTACGCACTCCTGACGCTAAGTTATCTTCTCACCTTTTAGCCAATTACAAGATAAAAACATAACAGTGCAAGAAACAAGCACAGTATGTTGATTTCACTGAACACAAAACGCAACACCCATAATGCAGCAAGATAAACTAGAACTTGTGCAGACCCCAGTTCTTGGCGGATGCACACTACTGTCATGTGACTGGCGGTAGGGGAAGTGGAGACGATCAGTTACTGCTCGACTCGGGCGCGTGAGAGTCGCTCCAACGCGTCATGTACGGACCTGAGTTGCATGGTGTACTGGGAGTTTGACTCTTAATACTGGTATCCGTGAAGAAGAACTTCAGAGTTTACTATATTTACATAAATGATTTTCCGTGACGTTGCCTGGATATAAACTTGAATGCCTCGTCAATTTCACTGTTTGATCGCCCCGCGTGGATGACTTCGTGTACGCTCGGTAGTTGTTGGCCTAGCTCGTGTTCGCCCTCCTTAGACTCCTTTTCCCCTCCATGCCGGCTGCTGGGTTTGCCGGAGTGTGTGTGTCGGCGAGTCAGTCTTCTCCTGGGCCCGCTCGTGCGCAGTTGTGTTGGCTCGTGAACGCGGCACAATTGTAAGCCATATGTTAATCTTTAAATACTTTACTTAATTATTTCAGAACAGGAGTGCAAATATGGAAGGGGAGGGTACATTGCGCCCCTCTTATTAATTCTTGAAACAGGGACAAACCTTAATCTACCTGTCAGCATACAATAATGTTACATGATGTCTATTTTAGTACAATAGAATACATAATTTAAAGTCCTTTTATGAAAGCAAAACTTTACTATCCAAGATGGAGGGCATTGTACCTCCTTAAGGGGGTGGCCCACTGGAAACTTCAATTGTTTTGATAATTGTATTATTTTTACGAGATATTGTTTGTTTTGTAGTCATATATCATGACTATTTTACTGTAACGAAAATTTTTAGCTTTCATAGTTTTTGTATTAAAGAAAATTTGAGTCAAAACTTGCATAAAATGGTTATATGCAATAAAGGAAGACCAGCTTGCTGAAATGAAGAAAAGAACACTGAATAAAAGTGTCACAAGCTATAAAAATACATGTTTACAAACCGCATTGCCTTTTTTTTTCGTATTAAAATAATAATAAATTTGAAATAAAAAAATTGCTAATTTTTAAAAAAAAATTAAGAAACACAAAGGTAAGTTGATTGTTATTCCTTTCTTGCATGAAACTGTTTTACACAAATTTGGACTTAATCATGCTATTATACTAAATACATAACTATGGAAACAAAAAAATTTCCATTGCAGTAAAAAATTGTTGCAATGTATGTCAATAAAACGAACCATCCATGTATAAATAAAAAAAATTTTAATCTTCATCATTGGCAGGATAGTTAATAATTACATTGTAAAATTTTTGAAATCGTTACAATGAATGGTTTTCGAGTAATGACAAGTTTAGTTTAGAAGTTCCTTGTGCGCGCTGCGGACCTAAGGTTTTTGAGGGGCGGTATGGCATGGTCACACATTCCCCTCCGAGCTCTGGAGGTGCGGAAAGGGGAGGGTCAACATGCGCACAGCGATAACATGCAAGGTTCATATTTAACTTGCCGCACTATACCGTTTCAATATTATATACAGGGTGTAAAAGAAGTGATGGTCAATAATATTCACAAGGAAAGTACTGGCCAAAAGAAACTACAAATGTCCAATAAACATGGGCCCGGAAATCAACTGTTGTCGAGATAGAACACATTGTTTGTTGCAGTTGATCAATACGTAGGAACACAAGGATTTCTAATCTTTAAAGAAGTTGTTCAAAATGTTGCCCATGCGTCTGAATGCAACATTGAACTAGTCTCTGAAACGAGTTGCGAATCCTCTCAGGCAGCCCTGGTGTATTCTGTCAATGCTGAAAGGCTGCCTCAATCCACAAGCGTAATTCTTCAAGAGAGTTGACCTCAGTAGCATAGACCAGGCTTTTGACATGACCCCACACACAGAAATCCATGGGATTTAAATCCGGTGACCTTGGAGGCCATGGCACAGGTCCTTCTCTACCTATCCAATGTTGACCATACCGTCGAGTGTCGAGTTAGAAGCCGGCGTACACGTAATTCAAAATGTGCTGGAGCACCGTCATGCATAAACCATGTGTTCTGGCGTTGGTTCAGTGGAACATCATCATCATGAAGCAGATCTGGAAGTACAGTACGCAGAAACTGCCTGTACCGATCTCTGGTTAGTCTCTGTGGTAGGAAGTGTGGTCCAATTATGCGGTCTCCGAGCAGTCCGGCCCAGACGTTCAACGAAAAACGTTGCTGATGTCGTGACATGTGTGTTGCATTAGGATTGACATCGGCCCAAATGTGACAGTTATGGAAGTTGAAAATGCCGTAACGGGTAAACCCAGCTTCATCCGTGAACAGAATACTGCTTACAAACAGGGGGTTCAAAGTACACTGTTGTTGCATCCATTGGCAGAAATTCTCTCTAGTAGGGAAGTCTGCATTGTTGAGAGCTTGCACATGCTGGAGATGATACGGATACAGTAATTGCCGATGTAAAATCCGCCACACACTCATATGACTCAGCACACGCTCCTGGATAGCAATCCTCCTTGTTGAAGTACTCGGACGTTCGTGAACAATGTCTAACACCCTTTCCTCAACATAAGGTGTTATGGATCTGTGTCTACCTTCTCGTACATGATGTGCGAAACTCCCACTTTCTCGAAGGCGCTGATGTAACCTCGTAAATGTACGTCTGTCGGGCTACTTGTGGCGAGGAAAAGCTTCTTCATACAATCATGCAGCCTGAAGTGCACTGCCATTAGCTTTGCCATACATGAAGTGCATGTCAGCGTACTCTTCATTAGTGTAACCTCCGTCCATGGTGCCTTTACTTTCGTAACTGATTGTCTGTACGGTACAGTGCATGTAGGGAGCGAGGAAAGTAGTTGCGCATGCGTCAACAACCTGATAGGCGAACCCATACTTTGAGATACCAGGGTAATTACCTAGGAATCCCAACGTGTTTGGAGTTGGTTCCCAATTCGACTTGTTACGAGAACTCGACAACGGTTGATTTCCAGACCCATGTTTATTGGACATTTGTAGCTTCTTTTGGCCAAGTACTTTCCATGTGTGAATTATTGACCATCACTTCTGTTACACCCTGTATAGACTATGTAGTAGCAACAGCATGTAACTTCATTCTTGGCAAATCCAGGTTGAAACGTGTTCACATTATAACAGTGTAGACGTCCATACCATGTTCTCAGATATACAGGCCTGGGATCCTATTCCTGAGTGTGACTAAATAACTACGGTAGCAGAATTACCTGACACGTTAATTCCAATTGCAAGAATCAGAATGTGGTAATGCATATTCCTGAAAGTTATCATTAATGGATAGTGTAGGAACTGTGAAAACACTGTAATGTTACTACGGTACTTGGCAACTATTCTGTGCATATTCCCTATTGTTCTATAAACTGTGTCATAGCAACCCATGACAGCAACCAATATAAAAATAATCAGAAAACATCACAAGTTTTCACTGACTTAACTGCAACATATAAACACAGTTCATTTCAAAGATAACCTGTCTATATGTAATTATTTATATTTGTCAAACCACCATTACTTAAGAGGGCGGTTCACCTCAGTTTTCAATGTCTCAATTTATTTTTATATTTGTACCAGGTATTTTTTTTTTATTTTAGACATAAATTGTGATAAAATCTTCCTCCTAGGAAACTTTTTTTATCTCTCATAGTTTTTGCGTAATGAGTCGTAAACGTCAAAATTTGCACTTTTACGGTTTTAAATACCCCACTAAAACCAACTGACACACCAAACCGATCAACAATATTGTTGGCTATGATTTGACATATATAAAAACAAAAATTAAATACTTTCGTATTTAATAAAAAATGCTGAATTTTGAAATGAAAATTTAAAAAAATATCAACAATTATTTAAAAGTACAAAAAATATATTTTGTTTTTATATACTATGTCAAATCACAACCTACAACATTGTTATATATTGTGAATTTTTTCAGTTTGGAATATCTGTTGGTTTTAGTGGCGTACTTAAAACCGTAAAGTCCCATTTTTGACGTTTACCACTCATTACGCAAAAACTATGAGATACAAAAATTTCCTAAGAGGAAGATTAATCACAATTTATGTATAAAATAAGAAAAAAAATCTGGTACCAACATAAAAATTAAAAAAAGACATTGAAAACTGAGGTGAACCTAACCCTTAATACAGACTTGACTGTCCCAAAAAAAAAAAATTTCATGTATTTTTGGGTCAAACAACTAAACCAGTAATTATTCTTTATACAACATGGTTTGCAATGTAATGTCTTTAACTGTGTTCTTTAAAGACTTATTTAAGAATCAATGATGACTGTATAATAGCAGGGTTTGCTACACTATGTGTATATTCCGAGAAGGTAGTGTGATGTGTAAGAAGTAGGTGCAGAGAAAATAAAGACAAAGAACCAGAAATCCATTATTACCAGTGCCTTGTAAAACAATGTCGCAATCTCTTCTATCGGGGACATCAATAATAACACTATTCATACACAACAAGATCAATAACCCTCAGAGTGATAGACAAATGCAATAACAGTGCAATGGACCCCTCAAGTTAATTTCAGTGAGAACATCCACACTACGTGCCTGTAAAAATAAATTGATGTGTGTTGAAATGTTTAAATTTGAAGTCGATTTGAGGTAACTACAACTACTTAAAGTTCGCGCTTTTAAAACGGCTGCGGAAACGTGCAGTGATGCAAGCCATATACACACGGAGCCTTGGCAACCTAGCTGACTACTTTTTCACTCCGGCGGAATGCCAGACTACGCTTGGTCAATAAAAAACGATTTTGAAGTCTGTTACGGTGGTTTGTTTGGTTATACGTATGTAGTCAATCATAAACTGTAACAAATGTTATAATTCAAAGGTATTCGAGTCGGAGGTTTTACAAAAGTTTAGTGTTACGCACATTGTCATATCGCACAATATCAGAGCACTGAAATATGCAATAATACATTAAATAAATCTGTTTACTGGCGCAAACCATTACTATATTGAATTATTTAATACCCACGTAATTATTTTACAGTAGAACCACACCAAGTGTCGGCCACGATGGTGCAATGGTTACTCTCTGGGCTGATATTGGATGGAACCGCCGATTCTTTATCCAAATTTAATATTTTGTATAATCAATAGTATTTTGTATTTCATTACGGATGTTAGGTTCATATGCAATACATAAATATATACAGCAAAGAATACTTCTGGGCTATTGTGTGGTTTTGGTTTACTGTACCGCAAAAAAAAATTGTTATTTATGTTGTATAACAATGTAGCATAAGCTTACTGCAGTACTATTTACCACTAATGACATGTTCATTACGTAATATGTGAAGTAACGAGTTATTGAACCCACACAAAATAAACACATTTAGCCTAAATGCAAGCTTAACCATATATGACCTATTATTTTAATGTCGGAACACTAACCTACAAGATAACATAAAAAAATCACTTTCACGATTCACATTCAATTAAAATCACTGTTTCTTCTGCGCAAATATGTCATTCAGACATTGTATTGAAATGGTTGCGGGAATCGAAAACAGATGGTTTAAAAACATTAATAAAATATTTTTGTATCAGACACTTGTAAAACTATCTAATAGTATTATTTTAAAAATACATGACGTACGTTTGAACACGGATCGTTTAATATAACAGCCAAGTACCATACCCAATACGTTACACTTTACTCACTGAGTGCCATGCTAGCTTAAGCCATTATATGACTAGTGCTGGCCGTTATGGCTTGTGACGTGGACCAATCAAATTACGTTTTCAGTCGCCTGCTACTTCCCCGAACTTTGCTTGCTTCCCATTACTAAACTATAGTGTTTAGAAGAAAAATTATTGTTGGTATCTTCATATTTCTTCATTGTTAACAATATGGCATATATTTCAACGTATTTAAAATATCATGCAAGGGGTCCATTCGGAACTGCAAAATTTAAATAAGTTGGAGGATACTGACTAGAACGTTTCACGATAATAAAATTCCACAAAACACAATAGCATTTAGCAATTAAATGAGAAACAATGGAAGTTCTTATTACCAATTCTTACACAAAAATGTTGAAAAGTTAGCTCTTTAAATCACATGACTAAAATACAAAATAGCGTTGAGGAAATTTACTTGGAAGCTCAAAATGCTGACAATGAAAATATTCAAAAGCCTTTACTTCAATTAGGCTGTAACTATGAAGTCTGTGTAAATTATTGAGGTTACTGTTACACTGCTACACACAATTAATTTAACGCATACTCTTTTTAACATCAATATTGTTTAGTCACTAAATTAAACTAAGCCTTTTAAATTTTTATCAGATTGGTTTGTTTGGTATTACTTTTACTATTTCGTAAAAAAATTTCTTTCATACAAACAGTACAGTACGAAAAAAATTATGAAAGTGACTTCAGTTGTCGGTACCGGAAATCATCTTGCAAATCAGCTTTATGCCACCTGAACTGCGTCAAGAGTAAACATACTGTCGAGAGCTCACACTTGGTCTCCTTGCATTGCTACGTAACTGAATTAGACTGGAACGTGAAACATGATGGAGCAGTGATGTCTCTAGAAATAGCCTATCTTAGAAACAATGAACAAAGTGGTTTGACAGGTTAACCCTGCTGTTCTCTGGCCGATGTTTGACGACAACTTCATGAAGAGTTTCACACGACAAATAACTGGTTGGCCCTGTTTTAATCAACAAGTATCAGAAAGTAATTCCAATATTGCTGATAGTACAGAAGTTACGATTGCCAAGTGAACATACACAAGTGAACTGCAAAATAAAATCACTTGCCATGTGTGGGTTAGCTGCAGACTTCTAGCAGCCTGTCAACTTACAGCGAGGGCATCATCACAACAGACATTAACCCTGGGAAAGTTCTCTGTGCTATGTCTATGTAACTAGGACTAACACATTAAGGTCATTAGAGATGGATACATACACCATAACACAGGAGCAAGGAGAGAGGCGGCCAAGATCTTTGTTTAGGAACCATCCCAGCATTTGCCTGGAGCAATCTCGGAAAACCATGGAAGACAGTGATTAGGACGACCAAAGTCGGGGATCGAACCCGGGTCCTCCTAAATGCAAGTCCAATGTCTTCCCGTTGCACCTCCTCGCTCTGTTGCACCGTATGCGCACCACTCATTCTCCAACAGCTCTCGAGACCATAGCTGTTGACAAAAATGCACACATTCGTGGCCACAGCTGTACACTCCCTACCTTGCAAGGCCATCCCTCTCCTTTCCCTGCCTCAACTGCGCTACTAGCGCTGTGCAATTCCCGTCTACTGCTGCACACTTGTCGTGGTCGAGTAACTGTCGAAAATTAAGAAAGGTAGTGAAGAAGGTGTGACATCTTTGTAACATTTAAGAAGATAATATCTGTGCCATGTCAGACGGGAAATATTAATAAGTCTCACTGCATGGACGGTACAGTGAAACTTGAATAATTCTAAGAAGGCAGGTACTGATTACCAACAACACATCCCAGAACTGACACAGCTGGTGCCAAGTTACAATTTGTTGTTTCAATCATGGGTGCATCAATCAGACACTTATTGTGTACATGGGCATGTCGCCAATACTCGGAGAAAGAAACTCCCAAGACAAGAACTAGCAGAGAACAGCAGGTGGAAGTGTACAAGCTAGTGAGAACTGTCTTGGAAAGAACCGATGTTGGTTCATATTCCGTACCATTGAAGGATAGACTGAGAAAAATGAGGAGACAACGATGCATCAGCAGTCGGGTCACGTTTCAGCTGCTATTACGTGCAGTGCCGAGAGAAGTGGTATCACAGTTACCATCAGCACTGTGGTTTAACCAGGCAGCGCCTTGAATATACACATACAACACATGGTAACAAAGTGTGCATTGTTACAAATATCTACACACAATGTGTTTTATAAGAGAGAAAGTAAACTAGTTGACAGGCTGATTGTTATAACAATGCAAAGGAAAACAGAATAACAAACAGATATAGCCTGCTTGCAGAAATGCCATAAAAACAGCAGAGACATGTGATACTGCAATGTCATCTGGAACAAATGGTTCTGGCAACTAGTTTCACTGTCTGAACAAGTACAATTATTTACGAGGTGCAAAGTCGCACAAAATGCTGAATGCAGGATAAGCTGCAGTGAATGCAATGTGTGCTTACAACTACCTATAGCTGTTTAGGCCCTTCAATTATAAGGAAAGGAAGACGACTGAACTTACGTCACTTGCCTAAGAGCAGAAAGAACCAGCACAAGATATTCACTTCACTATAGTACAAAGAACACTCACGACGCTGCTGTCATGTCACAAACAAGTAGTAGTACACTTAACATTCTTACACAACAATGTAATAAACAAGCGTTGACTATAAAAATGCCTGAATATATCAATTTCACTTTGAGTGAGTGAGTGAGAAATTTCGGTCAACACTCAACATCGATGCCTTCAGCACTGGTGATTGGTGACAAGAGGTGAGTATGGAGCAGCACCATGTGAAAGGGCGGGGGAAATGGGAGATCCCCGAGAAAACCCTATGACCAGTGAAATTTCACTTGGAGGATATATTTTCAGCAGAAGGAAAATATCTTGCTACTGTATGCACAATAATATTGGCACTTTGAAAAAAAAACAGAGTTCAGCTACATATCTGCAATTACCAGCAGGTAAGGAAACCTTGACCCAGACATATTTTTCCAAATAAAATACTGAAGCGTACAATTAAGAAAAGAACTTAGTCAAAATAAACCCAGCTGGATGCACAAAGCACTGCAGCCAAGTATCAGCTTTCAAAACTAGTGGATGCGAAATGAATTATGTCTTGTGAAACAAAATGCTGACCTCATACAAGAAGTTCTCAAACGTAGTGAAGGGTATTGTAAGTACAGTACGTTAATGCCAAACAGGAACATTACAGTAGAGCTGGTAAAATACATTGTGCTTTAGCCTACCAACTTGTGTGTAGTTAATGGACTTGTGAGCGAGAGAAGACGCAGTGCAGTAGTACGGACATACCGTATCTTCAAGCACTAACAACAAATAATAGAGGCCTGAACTATATGGATGGACAAATCACACACAACACACAGACGCACATTTCTTTGTGAGACAACGTTGCTTTAGATGCTCACCTGGCCAATTTATAACTCCCGCCAAAAAAATATATATAAAGTAGTAAAATAACAACAACAATTTTTCATTTGAAATTGGGCAACCGCCCAGCGGTAAGTTGTAACCTCCTCCACAACCTCCTACCGATTCCATCCTAATGTTGATGTATTCCTGGAAGACTAAGTTGTAGTGAGATGGACTGGAGACTTCCTCAAGGGCGGAGACAGAGGGTAAAAGTGGTCCTTATGGCAAAATGGAGAGGTTACACCCAACATGCCACAGAAAGAGTGCTGGGGCCCTTGTTCTTTATAATAATGGCAAATGACATGGTTGTAGGGGTGAGTGGAACAATAAAACTATTTGCAGATGACCGTGTTTTATATGCAGAGTGAGTGAAGGAAACATGTTGCAGTATGACATTCACGGAATACAATTGTAGAACAAAGAGAACCAAATGAAAATAAACGTGAGAAAGACAAAGATTGTTGTGTTTACGAAGGTCAGGAGTATGGACGTGTACATATGGGAAGGACAAGAGATAAAGGAAGCTTCAGAATACACGTACATAGACGTTATGCTGCAGATTGACTTCGGGTGGAGAAGGACGGTGGAGGAAGCTGTGTCTAAAAGGAGAAAGGCTCTAGGAATGCTGGGCGTTAATAGTGCAGTGAAGGTAAAGGCATATATCACAATGGTACGACCAATGCTAGAGCACGACCCATACGTAGAACTGGAGAAGATACAAAGGTGGGCGGCAAGTTGGGTGAAGAATAGATGGAGAAGACAAGGGCAGGCTGGTGAGGAGGAAGGGAACTTTCCTTCATTTGTGATGTTGAAGGAACTGGGATGGAACTTGTTGAAGGAAAGGCTGGTCAGGATGTACAGAATGGTAAATGGAGAAGGAGGCTGGGGTAAGTTAGGTATTTAGTAGTATAAAGAGGAAGAGGGAATAATAGCGAGAAGATCCAGGTGATGAGGAGCAGAACAGAGCAGGTAGGCAGTCAATATTTAGGAGGCTGGTGGGGGAGGTTACGAAGTTTGAAGAGAACAATGCATTTCCCATTGAAAATTTGCAAAATAAATAAAAATAAAAATCAAGTTGGATGACTAAAGGAATATCTACATCACTAAAACAACTTATGATTCTTAAAACGAGGACAAAACCCAGTAAGTTAAGAATTTAAACATCATAAATCAATATAAGAGATACAACAAATGTTACAGCAAAGTTGTAGATACTGCAAAAAAAAAAAAAAAAACTTGCCACAATAAAAAAATAATGGCTTCCCATAATAAAAGCAAAGCAATGTAAAGTACAATAAATTTTGAAATTAAAAATAAACCTAAACAAGAAAAGATAGAACTTAGCCTAATATAATTAAATGGAAGGGAAGAGGCTATCAAATAGCACAGACACCTATTTTTCGAACATAGCTTCTAAACTCAATGCTGAAACAAAAAAAAAGTGCATCAAATAATGTTTGTGTCCCCCGTTTAACAATGAAAAACAGCCCATATTTCAATTCTGTCTAGTTAGTGAAAAATAAGTTGTCAATGTAACAAACAAACTAAAGAACAAAAACTCTGCTGGTCCAGATGAAGTGCCATTAAAAGTAATAAAATCACGTGTTTACTATAGTGCACTTGTTTACTACATTCGTAATTTATGCTTGTTGGACGGTATTTTCCCTGACAGACTAAAGAAAGCAACAATTATCCCTCTACACAAAAAGGGTGATAAACTAAATATCAACAACTATAGGTCTATTAGCTTTGCTAACTGTGTTTTCCAAAATATTGGAGAAAATTAACTAATAAATTTTATCACAGAGAACAAAATAATAATAGGTAGCCAATTTCATTTTCTAAAAAATAGTTCTACTGAACCTGCTTTATACACAATTGTCAGTAAAGCAATCAAAGCTTTAGACAAGAAACAAGAAACTATTTGTCGCTGGTATCTTTGTTGACTTGTCGAAGACTTTTGACTGTATCAACAACGACATTCTGTTACAAATTATGTACGAGTATGGTATTAGAAATAAAGAAAACAGATACTTAAAAAAACAGAACCTAATTTACTAAACTAATTCAACTCAATAACAAAAATCATAGCATTACCAATACAACTTCCACTGTGAATATTACTGTTGGTGTTCCCCAAGGGTCAATTTTGGGCCCCATATTATTTCTAATTTACATGAATGACTTCCCTTCATGCATACTGGTATCTCATGGTGAAGCAGTAATGTTTGCGGACGATACATCACTTCGTATAACACACAACAATACAGTGGATTCTCTATGTATTGAAACCTGATGGATTGAAATACCTGCATCCATGGAACACATTCTGGGGCCGATTAATTTATTTTACAGCATTTTAAGACCACATCCATTGAAATCCCTCATGTATTGAAATTTTTTGTCAGTCCCATGAGAAACGGTGGATAGAGAATCCACTGTATAGGCTAAATCCACTCTGTGAGAGAGTGGGAACTGCTGTTCAGGAAATGGAATCATGGTTTCTCACAAATAAACTGTCGCTGAATGTCTAAATCTAAATTTATGTTGTTCTCATACAAAAACACCAGAATATACCCTTTCGAGCAGTTTACAAATTTGGAAATTACGGTGAACAGAGATGCTCTTACAGCAACCAATACCACACAGGTGTAATCATTGATCAAAATTTTAACTGGAAACAACGCAGCCAAATGCTCAGTGTTAAATTAAGTTCCTTATGTTTTGTTGTATATTCTATAAACAAAAGGTATGCTCGGATGCTACAGTACTTTCTCTCTACTATGCCGACGTACAGTCTATCCTACAACATGGCTTAATTCTACAGGGCAGCTCACCACACTGGAGAAACATTTTTGTACTACAGAAAAACAATTATAATAATAATAGCTGGTGCAAAGCATAAAACTTCATGGAAACCACATTTTCAACAATTTAGAATATTGACACTACCATCATTATACATTTATCAAATAATTTAATTTGCAACAAAAAACATAAAATACTACACTAACAATACTATACATACTCATACCACACGAAATAATATGAAACTACATTACTTCTCCTATAGAACTGTTTTATTTGAAAAAATTCCATATCAAACGAATTAAATTCATCAATAATCTTCTTTCACTTTTACTAAATATACACAAAACATGCACAAGTGACTAAGTTAAACTTATACCTACTAAATAAAGCATTTTATTAGGTCGATGAATTTCTTAACCCCAACCCAAAATAGAAACTTATTTTATCACATAAGGGTACTGTACTGCTCTGTTGTAGTTAGATTTCATAATTATTTGAATTGTTGCTATTTGTTAGTATCTATTTTCTTAGGTTCCTGTGATATAATCCTCTTCAATATTTTTCAACTTCAAGTTCTTTGACTGTCAGGTATTGTAAGTGTAATATTATTGCATTGGCTAAAACCACATATTGTGTTTGTCTCCTAATTGAATGCTGTTAACTTCTGTACATTTCCTACTTTGTTAAACAAGTACAACTCCCAATTTGACAAAGCCGAACACATGTCGTGTAAAAAATGATGCTAATAATTCAAATCAAAGTTTAGGAGCGGATCGGTAGGTGATTGAGTGAGTGAAGAGGATTTGGTCAGCGCATAACATCAAGATCTTCAGCACTGGTGAGGGGTGGTATGATGCGAGTATGGAGCACCGCCGGAATGAATGGGCAGGGGAAACGGGAGATCTTCAAGAAAACCCACAGACCAGCGGCATCGTCCAACACGATTCCCACATGTGCAAATCAGGGGACGGACCTCGCCGGGAATCGAACCCGGATCACCTTAGTGGGAGGCGAGAAGTCTGACCCCTCGTCCACCGCGACCCCCTGGTAGGTGATTGAAGAGATCACAGTTTCCCACTGGATGGTTGCCTGATTGCAAATGAAAAATTGCAATCAAATGGTAAAATAGGCCTATAGTTGAGTTTTCGGATTTAAAGTGCCATTTGAAAATGAAATTAAAACCGGTATTACAAAACAGGAGAGAGTGGATGGGTTTAATTTTACTATTCATTAGACCTACTGCTTATTTGGTTAGGCCTATTGGATTGCAGTGTTCTCAGGCCCATTTTGCCGGGCGCCCCACCCAGCTAAGAAGCAGACATTCCCATCAACACCATCAAGCTTATTCCACGATGCACCCAGCAGGTCTCGTGAACCACCCAGCTCTAAATTTTTGCTGGGGAGAACACTGGGATGGTAAAAAAAAATAAGTTCCAACTTTTCCTTAAATTGTTGTAGCTTGTCTGTTTGTACCTTTCAACACTAGTAGTCTCCGTCACATTTATCTTCAGTTCTTGCCCTCCCCTTCATTCCACCCTTCCAACATTTCCTTTTTTATTTATTTACTTAGCATCCAATTTCTCATTTCACAATGAGGATTTGTCAAGGGTACATAGGACGACATACATACACAAATGCCGTATATAATACGGCCAGTTTCTGGCATAAATGAACATTCCCACAGTTGCTAAGCATGTAACATGTATAATAATTTTTATGTTTTTACATCTCTCCTGTGCAGATCCAAAATAAAGTTAAAAATTGTTCTCAAAACGTACTTACCTTTTTATTCTTAATATACATTGCGGTGACGGAGTTTCTTTTTGCCATTCAGTACTCGCGATTGGATCCCAGTCTGATGATAATGTCTGTAAAGCTGATAAACTAGACATGTTCGATAATATACATCCACACGCACACACAAATTCGCGTCAATTTTCACATCTCGGCATTATCGGATGTCACCAACAACAAACTTTCTGTCAAAACAAACACAAACTTCACGCCATGTTGCCAATCGAAAACACCACACCATGGAGCAGTGGAGTATATAGGAGACGGCACGTTGAAACTTCCTTGAAGTCGACATATGTATGCCAGTTTTGCGCGAACAATGCTACATTGTAGCCCACACACAGCATCGAGTTGATCGAGTAAGGTTTTCGTAAACGCCACGTATGGTATTGATACTGTAGAATGAACAGATTTGAATGAAAACGGTTACGTGCGTTGAATTCGGATGTAAAGAGAGAACAGGTACGTGAAATACATCTGGGGGTCTATTCACTAACTTTTAAGGTAACCTTAACTTGAGAGTTAAGGCCAGTCACCTTAAAATTTACCGTAAATTTTCCCGGAGCGATTCAGTAAGCATTTTGCTTACCTTAACTTGAAGGTGAGCGACCGTAAGTTAACAGAATGATGGGTACTAGGGTGGTGTTAACTTACTGGCTTGCCGTAACTATGTTTACAAATGTGTGGAAATCATGGCAGATTAGTGAGGTTAGAGCGTTTGGTAGTCGGAGACGACGATAGTGAAATTATTTTATGTTGGATTTGCGAAAAATCCACTGTAACTTAAATCATTATTTGTTTAGATGGAAAAACAATACAGCTGATATGTATATTCTTCTTAATAAATTATTCGTATCTGCCGAGTGCCGAGTCCTGACGTATTTATCGGTGTTGCTTAGTCAAGATATTAATTGTAAAGATCTCACGGTTTGTTATTAGTTATCAAATGTCCGTGTTTTAAGCGAATGGTTCGTTCAAATTGCGTGTGGAAACATGTATTCTATTGACGTCGTACCTCCTGGCCCACCTAGCCCAAACACTAACACACGTCCGCCCGAGCAGCAGCAGCTGGACGGAGGTTTTTCCACCCCGAGCCCCCTTGGACCACACCTCTGTTCTGCCCCCCAGTGCAGTGTGGTTATAAAATAATCAGTGTGTGTTTTTTCAGTAAGCTGTAAACAAATTATTCATAAGGTGTGACATACAGGCTCGGGAAAGAGAGCCACCTGTGAGACGGACTACGGGGGGTGTTTACTCGCTGCACGCTAAATAAAACAGCTGGCCTAGGCCCGGCTCTTCCCAGAGCTCCCTTCCCCCCCCCCTTGCTGGCTGCGCTCTGGGAAGTTCTTTATGAGACACTGAAAACATTTAAATTAAAGCCAAGTAATGTTTTTTAGGTTCCCTAGTGTTTCTTTGTTTTTTT
>PNEQ01000585.1:8690-71195 GCA_003012365.1 Medauroidea extradentata | reverse complement strand
GTACAGTGATGGCGTTACACGTTTTGTTCGTGCTTAACAGATGTGAAGTTAAGTCACAATTGATCAGCAGTGGACAGCCAAAGAGGGATAGAAGTATCCCGGTAAAACCCACTGGGTCATTCCAATGTTCGGCAATTGTTCTATATGTAAAAACGTAAGCGAATAAGTCAGACTATAACGTCACCGCGACTGCCAGTTATATATTACCGTATTGTTACAATATACATTAGTTTCAGCTCGCAGTATGAGAATGAGAATACGCGTGCATTGAATATTAACATTTTGATATAATATAGGTAACGGTTTTTGTCTGGTTATTGGAAAATTTGTGCACTTTCGTAACTTCGTTATTGTGTTTTACAAATACTTTTCTATCCTCATGTTTAAGTAATATAAATGGACATCTGTCACTTTTGCATTTACTAAATGATTTGTGCGCCGCACTGGTTCAGCCAATATACAGTGCCTGGTCGCTTGAGGAAGGTGTGATCGGGCGATGCTCCAATCCTACAACACAACCTGTGCCCAGCGCAGTTAGAGCGCACTGCTATTCGTTGTTCTGCAGGTTGCCTAGATGCCAGGCTCCCGCTTGCACACAGCCGATGATTGCCGAAGTGGACTTAGATTATTTCAGTGGCCCAATTTTTGTGTCCATGACTGTACATACTATAGTATGAATGATGTGTTCGTACTTACAAATAAGACTACTTTCCTCAATGTGGGTACAAATAAACCAAAAATATTCTTATAGGTTATGCACATATAACCATACAAAATAATGTATTTGTTTGTTCGTGTGAAGCCTTCTTCTAACATAGTGACCCTACAAACAATTGGAACTTTTTAAACCACATTTTGGTCTAGGGTGTATAAAGTTTCTAAAATTAACTTTGCTTACAGTTGTTCGAGAAAACCATGAAATGACATGAACTCTTTGAAATTAAGATGACATTCATTCCTATTTAGTTATACGGGAAAGAGTGTGTTAATTTAACGTTGTGATAGCTTATAACAATTTGTTAAATATTTTTTTTAAATTTTCTGGTAAGGAATTATTCTGTTAGTAATGCTAACAATAAAATATAATTTTGTAATAGAATACAAAAAGCACACTTAATAGTGTCAAAACAAAAAAATATCAAATAGTTATTCATTTTATTAAAAGAATGAAGTGAATTTTTAACTATAAATCATTTCAGGGAAACATTGAAATCATATTTTGGACTGTTTCATAAGCTTTCTTCATGTGACATTAATACAATCCACTCTGAATCATCCATTGTTTAAAACTAAATATTATATACACGAAATACGTTAATATCTAGTCACTGTAAGAAGTACTACGTCTGCATCGAGTTTGGTGAATTCGAGATGCATACTGTCCATACAATATAAGAATTCCATTATTCCACAGATTATAAAAAAGTAGGGCAATGTAAACAAAAACATTATGTATCATTCCACCACCATGTGCTTTGCAGCTGACAATCAAACCATGTCAACAGTTAAGGTACATTATGATTGCGATAACATCAAAGTGTGTCGTGATTTTATTTAGAATATTTTTTTAGATCTCAGATAAATAATTTATTTTCAATATTAGCTGCACATTAATCTTACTAGCGTTAGGTGCGCAATGTAAATTGAATTATTTCATATTACAGTAATGGATAGTCTACTGTACATATGCTAAGTTAATATAATCATTCAAAATGTAACATTATTTTTTTTGTATATTTTCCTAGGTATTATCAAAATTGTAACATTTTATAGCATTACCAAAACTAAACAAACATGTATGGGCAACTTATGTTTTCTACTTTACATCTAAAAAGATTAAATAATAGTAGCTTATTTGGTTATAACAAGCTGAAGTTGTAAGAGCTTATGACAGTGCAAGCAAACATTTCAACTAAAATAATAAATAAAGTAATTAATGCAAGCATTATTACAATTAATTTTTGTGTTGCCTTCAATTTGGTTCTGCACTATGAGATCATTAAGACGTATTGTGAAGTACCGGGCATTTTTGGTGCCCTAGTTTTTTTTTTATTTTCCTCTTATGCATTTATTTTAATTTGTGTATAACTCAATTTATTTTGCTCACATTTTGTTCTGTGCTTAACATGTGTTTTTAAACAGCACCCAACTAAGCTAGCCCACAAACCTCCAGCTTAGTGAGTCCTATTATATCAAGGATAGGGTAGGAAGTGCTACCATGTCATTTAAGAAGAAATGTGTGTAAGTATAGCTGACTACCCAGTCTAGGCTGTTAGGGCTCTGTCCCCTCTTTGTAGCGTGTGCAGTGCAGAAGTGCGTCGGTTCTCATCAGAATCTAAATTATTGTCACATCAATTTATTTTTGGTTTCATATCTGATATTACTCTACACTTCAAGATTTGAAAGAGGGACTGTGACTCTGCGAAGTCATTTAAGACCGTTCATCAATGAACACTGGGCCCAGCAGTTAAATATTTCCTAATAGCTGCCAGCAGCTTTTATTTTCATTGTCAGTTCTGTAACCTTATATTGTATTTTGATGGTGATCTATAAGATGTTGACGACCGTTGCGGTGGGTTACTTAGGGTTAACAGGACGTGCATAATTAAATTTGTGGCTAGTTAGTTTTTTTTTAAATTAATATTTTAATTGTTCTGTCATAAGTATACCTTGTTTGGTGTCATTCTAATCAGGATTTAATTGTTAACATTTTATCTAAATAACTTTTTTGTGTAACTATGACGCCTTGGTTTATATCCGTAAAAATTACGTTTAACATAAGTTGTGGCCCAGGCTAGGCGCCTGGACCCAGGCATGATGGCGCCGCTCAGGAATGCGCTGGGCGACATTGGTCTGGAACGTTCTGGTTAGTCAGTCATTTCCGGCGGACCTGGAATGAGCAGTGGCTCGATAACAGTATTTGACAGATTTCTGCCGATATATTGTAATTTTGAGTAATTTTAAATTAATGTATGTACACATTTTGCGTGTATGTACACCATGTTTCAAATTCGCTTTTACATATAATTTGTAAGTATAATTTGTAAGTTATTGTAATTATCAGAGGAGTTCCTCGCAGTGGCCGCTGTGTGGCGCTAGTTTCGGTGGTGGGCATGGGCTAGCTCTCGCCCCAGTCGTTTCCGATCAGCACACTTGGTAAGACGTGTAAGCCCGCGCTCGCTGAAATGCGGACCAAGGCACTTGGCCAGTCGACCAGGTTTCAGTTGAAGATTTCCGATGGTGCGAGTAATGTAAAGGCTATCAAAGTTTGACCACTACCAGTGGCCTAATTTTATTTTGTTTGTGATTCGTGATGGAGGTCACAATCGGGCATGGCGCGCACTAACATTGGAACTCCTTTGTGTTGGCCAAGCCTGGCCAACTAGTTCGCACTAAGCCTTGTTTTTCATTTGTTTTGCGTGTACTCAAGTTTGAGTAACCCACCGGTGGCCTATTTCATATTTTTCTTTTGTTTGTTTTGTTCCGTTTTTATTGTTGTTGCTGCAGTTAAACAAAAATGTAAAGTGTCTGAGTAAAGCCATTCATTCAAAGGAACGCTTTAAATTTGTTTTCACTTCAGTAAATCCCGCATACTTCGAACACCATGAACTTGAACCCAAGATAAGAACTCTGTTCTACCGCAAATGATGCTGCGGTAATACTGCTACCAATTTTTTATTTTTTGTTCTCTATTTGCACATCCAAATGAGTACAGGAACAATCAAATAGCAAGGGACCGCCACAGTATAGGCCTCGTTTAAGTTTCAGGTAGTGCACTATCAAATAAACTTACCTTTTGTGGTAGGGCCTACCTTTGAAATATTGGTGTTATCATAGTCATGCGACTCACAATATTTAAACAATCTTTTTAACGTACTTATTGTGGACTACACAGCAAAAATCTGTACTCTCACAACCAAAACGGAAATAATACATCAATAAAAAGCATGAGTGATAAACAAACATGGGTAGGCCTAGTTACCCTGATCAGCTTTAAATAATTTTGTTGATTGACACAATATTAAACAATTACTCTTTAATGACCAGGAAATATATAAGCCATAGGTCTTCAGGGCTTTTCTTTTGGTAATATGTAGGCCCACATTTTTGCAGCTGACAGGCACAAAATCTCAGTGGACTGTGGACTTGATATTAACCACATACTTACTAAAAAAGACATGAAACACGTAATTTTTCATACAAAAAGAATTTATTGAGTCGGCAGTTTGAAAAGCATGTTTACATATAAAACTACAAGAACCGTAAGTGTTTACCCACAAATTCTGTTAAAATAAAAGTTAGGTAAAATTTTTTTTATTTTAAGTAGCACTTTTGTCTGAATGAATTACCTACTTCATATTTAGTGACTGTTTTTGTAGACACGCCAGCTGAATTTCCTGTCTTCCGAAACACGTCTTAATATCCCGTTGTTGTTGGCGATTACAAGTCTGGTATTTTAATCCATGCTTTACGATATATTACAATTGCATAAATTCACAAAAATTAAAATAACATCTTACAAGAATCTCAAAAGTACACGAACACACGAGAAGTTCAAACACTCGCAACGCAAATGGCCGCTCTTTGTTTTGGTTGCCGGACGTCGCAATATCCCATTGGTCATTACAGGCTGGGTTTTATAATCCCCACATTAAAATATATTAAATATACACACAGTATAGTAAAGTAACACATTATAAGAATCTCAAACACACCCAAAGTGGTAACTTTTCACACTCACAAATGGCTGTGCTTTGTTTTGTTTTGGTTACAGGTCGACTGATAACGGTGCGGTTGTTTGTAAATTAGTTATAAAATTATGTAACTAGAATGTAATAAAATAGTTAAATGACTAATGCTGGATACGAAGCAGTTTTATTAAAGTAATATTTATAATATATTATCTCCTCCAAAATGCGTACTTATTTTTCACGGATAATATACACTATTTTCAATGTTGGCGATGGAAGTTAACAGATTGGTTGATTAGGGCTGCCACTACTGCTTCATCAGGTCATACGGTCATGTCCTGTGGTCTTAAATGGTTGCCACGTGTTAAAAATATTGGTAGCATCGGCTGTCAAAACATGGAATTCTTATATGGGATAGACAGTAGTTACAAATATGCTCAAATGGCCACCATTTTGTTAGTATAAACACTACACTTTAAAAGAAAGTAGATAAAATTGTCAGTTTACTACTATAGTGGGAGTGACTGTGGACACGTTTGGTGACTTTGGGGTGTTAACAAATAATTTATTTTGAAATTTATGATAGCTGTAAATTAACCCATGATCAGCAAAAAAATTTTTTTTTTTTTTTAACTTTTCACTTAATCACACACACCCGGGGCAAGGTTTTTTTTCTTGTCAGTATTATGTTTAAAAAAATTAATATATGTAAAGCTATTTCATAACTTTTACTCATTAAAAACGGGTTTTTTTAAATTAAAATTCTTGGTTTAATTTGTATAACAATGTACAGTGAACCCTCTATAACTCTGACTAAATGGGGGGAGAAGCTGTCCGAGTTATGGTTTGTCCGTATTATCGAAGGGGCGTCCGGCGAGGAGGGTTAATCAGTCATTAATCACAAGAAACGTGAGAAAATCAGTACGCTATCATTTCTACAAGCAAAAGAGGCGGCAATATATACTGCTTTGTACGTATTAGTTTACAGGAGGGGGTAGTGGGGAAATTATCACTGTAACGTAGGGAACTATAAAAGGAAGAATGTCAAACAACCTGGGCCGGCAGATTCTTTTTTATTTATTTTTTATGCTACTTCTGGCTGATCTTTTTTTATTTGTTCCAATAAGCTGGCACAAAGGCACCCTTTTACCACATGAAAGTTCTCACCCCCTTGTCTCGTTTGGCTGGCGACAGTCTATGTTTGTGTGTGTGTGTGTGTGTGTGTGAGAGAGATAAGCTAGGGTGGTAGAGCGCGAGCGGAAGTAGTCAAGGTCAACCGGTACAGTCTCAACAGTAATAAAAACACCGCATGTGACCACACGCATCTAACGAGATGTTTACGTGAATAATTGCTCAACATCAGCATGTCAGTGTCTGCAGACAGCTGCTAGTTTCCTATGAGAAATTGTTTTTTTCCAGGGCCTCTTTGCTAGAATACGAGGCGAGGAGCAACGTAAATCTGAGTCTACTTTTCCTCCTTTTTTGTTTAGTTGAAGTCTATGGCCGTGGTTGAAGTGATAATGGGCGCTTGTAGGCCTCCCTTCATACTATCTTACCTTGGCTACGTCATCATAGATCAGTGACGTCTCTACACACACTTTACACTTAAAATAAATTTCACAGATGCAATCAACATTAACGGGAACTCAATAATAGCCCATTCATTTTAATAATTTAACTTTTTCAAAAGAGAGGACCTCTAGAATGTGCGGCCCGGGGCAAAAGCCCCTTTCTGCCGCCCCCTTTTTTTTATAATTTACTAAGCCCTTTTTTTTCGATATAGCGCCGGCCTCTAGCGTAGTAGGTTAGGCGCCAGTTTACGGTGCGAGAGGCCCTGGGTTCGAATCCTTGCTCGGGCATGGATGTTGTGTTGTTCTTTCACCTCACTTCACCCTCATCGGCTTGTAAGACGTCGTTAAAGGGCGTAAAACCCTCTCACCACCTTGTCTACATTGCAGTGCAAACCAGTGGCTTTTAATTTTTGTTATTAATGGCCGGAACAAATTGTTTTGCAATCTTGAATTTATCGCACATTCCAGAACAAAATAAATTTCCCTTTACATGCCATTGTGACCTGTAGTTACCATTTAAATTCACCAGCATCATACTAAAATATTTATTTATGACGCACATGTGTGCTCACGCGTGCGGTGAAGAGGGAGGAAAGATAAAGAAGCGAGGTCTGCCTGCTGAGTTGCATCTCCACTCGCGCGCTTCGCTAGCAACATTTAACCACACGGAATTTGCCAGATATTTTACAGTGGGATTATTAAAGGCTACGTAGCGATGAGCAACTGCTTTTAAAGCTTAATACTGTTTTTAAATAAAACGTAATGGATTTAAAAAGAGGCAGACACAATTTTCTTATGATTTTTGACAAAAAAAAAATAATTTAGTTAAAATTAATTTTGTTTTTTGAAATTCTGTCCGAGTTATCAACTAACTTTGCTGGGCGAACACCCGGACTTACTCGGCCGAGCGGTGGAGGGATACATCAGGATCCAACTTTCCTAAAAAGCTGGTTATTTAACGTTTATAACCTAAAAATTTTACGTAACATAGATACTGATAAATTTACAAAACATTTCATTTCATAATACCAGCTAAATATTCATTAGTTTATTAATTGGGGATGTGCAGCGTCATCAATCTGTCGCGGATCACCACCTTCACGGAGTTTTGCGCCCGACACTACCACCCACGTCGATCGAGAAACGCCTGGCAGAGCTCATCGCATTCCAGCACGTCCCTGTACGTGCCTCCAGGCGAGTGAACTCTGACCTGTCTGCCAGATAAATCCATCCAAAGCCCAGGCTAGCTCAGAGCTTATTTGAAATTTTTAAAAGCTAGCACTTCTCGGTACGTGCTTCCAAGCAAGAGATCTACGACTAGCTTGCCACATAAATCCCATTCCAGGAGAAGCAAGCTAAGAGGCTACTTGAGATTTCAAAAATCCAAACAAGGCTAAATATAAGAAAAGTTTTCTTAGAAAATTTGCTTGAAATTAAATTAGCTTTAAAGTGAGTCCAAGCACGATATAAATCCGATAAAATTGACACGTAAAATTAAATACTTTTCTCTTGCTTTAAAGTAAAATTTTAAATAGACTTTTAATGTTAATTTCTCTATTAGCATCCGCAATTAGTAGGTTGGATCCCACCGTATACATCCTTATCCCTGGTTAAGTTGGCCTACTTAATTTGTTATAAACAACAAAGAAAAAAAATATTATTAAGACAAAAAAAATTGAAATTACTGTATGATAAGAGGCTAAGTAAGTGCTACGTGCCAGTGCACGTCACATCATAGGTGGACGTCGTGGTGCATCTTGAAGGTGATGTGTCCCAGGTGGCGTTGGCTTGCAGACTGACAAGGACACACCCCTATATTGTGCCAGACTCGTAGCTAGAAAATTATTTCAGATCGTGCGAACCATTGCCCAGGAGGGCCTAGTTTGCCTGTGTATCAGCTATTTCTGCAGAAGTGTATAGTTCTATCTTACTATGATATATTGCGCAAAAATTAACCCAGGTCGGGCGCAGCCCGACTTGGACCCCACCTGGCTACGGGCCTGTATTTTGTCCTGTCTGGCAATTTGTGTCGCTGTCGGAGTGGGGAGGTTATCCTCGACGCTTGTAGCAACTACGTGTTGAATATTATTATTTCTTAGCTGAGTGGCCTGGTTACAGTTCCATTTTGGATGTTAGAACCAGCAATGCTTCGCACTGCATGGTTTGTAACAAAGTGTCTAAGGGTGTTCAACATCTCTACGAAAACGAGGAAGTGAATCTGGATAACTTAGCGCAGAGAAAGAATGAATGATTGTAGTTAAAAATATATTACAGGAATTCCAACCACGACTATAATTGAACATAATGTTTATAAAGTACTCATTTTGGAATAACATTTCTTAAATTTAAGAGATTGATGCAACAAACATACAAATGAGAATTCGCTTAAAATTTATGCCATATGTTTGAATAACTTTTTAAATATCAGGAAAGTTATTAAGATCTTCTAATTTAAAGCTGCACAACATTATCTAGTTCTGAATCAGAACCATGTATATTAACATACTCTTAAGACATCAAATAAATACTGAAATCTATAAAACACATGCTGTGTGAAAAACAACACTAAGTTATGCGTACTGAAATCATCATTTTACTAAAACAACATTCTTTGGAGCACTAAACCCTTGCGATGTCAAAGCGGTTGGTTTCTTGCTCCTAGTAAAATAATAGCATTACATTGGTTCCGTTTTCAGAATCCAAATATCTCACATTTAATTTTATTGAAAAACCACTCGAATAGCTTCATTTTAAAAATTATAATTCCGTAAATGCTAAAATGCAGGCCCATTTAACTATGAAATTAGATAGTATTTGTACTTTGGTAATGTTTTGACTTACAGACGCAAAGGATAATTTAATCGTTACATTGTATGTAACTATATAATTTTGGTTTCCTTAATAGGGATGAAATTCATGGGTTATTCCTTATGAAAATTTAGGTACGTTTTTATAATGCAGCTTATAGGATTTGTAGTTATTAAATTTGACTGTGAACATTTATTTTGAACATTTCATTATGCAATATTACTTAAACTTTTTAAATACTAAAAATTTAACAAAGTTTTTACCTCATACTGATATAATGTTCAGTATAACTTCAATCTACAAAGAATCTATTCCAAAGACTTGCAGTCTCAAAATGATACGGATGGCAGAAAACTGCAGTTTTGTCTACATAATATATATTGCACGATTGTCGCACATCTCATTATACTATTTTTTTTTATTCATTTGTGAACTAAGCATGCTATGCATTTGCAGCAATATTTCTTTCTGTTTATGAGGGCCTCTTATTAAAAAAAATATATCATACGCTACAATGCTCACCAAACTCATGGCAAATCTAGTTCCAAGCAATGAAAGGGAGCTGCTCTGTTATGTTGATGTTTTAAGGTTGGTTTCTTTACATGTTAAAGATCCTGTTAATATTATCGTCTTACCAGACCACAGGCCAGGTGGATTTGCACCTGGTCGCGGCAGGTGTTCGCAGAGTGTGTCAATGGCAGGTGTGCGCTGGTTGGTAATGGCAGATGTGCGATACTTGAGTGTGTGTGGCAGATAAGTGACGGTGGCAGGGCATGTGTGAACTTGACACCAACGTGTGACACCTGCTATCCCGGCCATCTGCCAGTGCAGGACACATGGCTTTGCTGCCCCCTTCCGCTACCAGTGCATGAAGAAGGCAGTCTTGAAGCAGCGGCCGCGACGGACAAAACGAGAGAGACGTGGTGCGCTTTGGGACTCTGATTCGTCCACCGAGAAACGTAACGCGCGTGTGCAACTATCCGGCCCAGTGTTTTACTTTGTTTCGTCATTTGGAACTGGTTCGCTTAAGGCCCTAGGGTATGGGGGTGTGGACCGCCCCATAAGTGTCCATGTAAGGTGTAGTTTTCTCCAGATCCTCCCTGCGTTTTCCGATCTGCAGCTGTTTCGACTCGTCAGGTGAGAGAGGGGCACGCCGGCACGAATAGATCACGACCCATTGAGCCTCGTGTTCCCGGCTACACGCTTAACTGGGTGGTGCCCAGAGCATTCCAACGCAGCTCTGTTTCTACCTCACTCTCACCAGACACGGCGTCATGGCGCCCAACGCTTTGGCGTGAATATCACAGTGTAAAATGATGTACAACCTACACAGAGAATGATTGGAAGACGACACTTCACCACAGGATTGCCACAGTTGCATTGTTTACCCAGCTACATCACAGCCCGCACGTCAGCGACAGCAGGAAACAATACACTGAATTAGACCTAGAAACAAATATAACCATCGCACACAATGAGCAGCAAGGAGTGTGTTAGGTGTGGATTACCAGCCTTCCCTGATCTACTTTTCGGAGAAGTACTGCAATAGTGCTGCACATGTGGCATGGGGAACCGTAAGGGGAACCCGAGCGTGAAAGTGGGGAAGCTTATCAACCACAGCCCGCCAAGGCAGGCAGAAGTATGTGACTCGCCAACATGTTACAGTAAAGGGAAGGAGATGGCCACTTGTGTGACTTGTTGAACAAGACGCCACCGCAGATGTTCGCACGCCACGGAACTTGTCTCGTTCTGTGAGGACGTGTTCGCTTGCGCAACTTGTGTGTCATCGTGGCCCCCTCCCCTGCTTCAAGGTCATACGTCACAAGCTACAAACCTATCACCCTATCACCCCTCCCCCAGTGCCTCAACTACTGCACGTCGAGCTGTCGCGACAACCTGCCAAGAGGGTGGGGTCATAATGAAACTTCCCGAGTTCTCTGGACACATGCACGAGGACGTGGACCAGTTTCTGCAGCAGTGCGAAACACTGTGTTTACGTTATGGCGTAGTGTACAATGAGTGGGTTGATCATGTGATTAGCAACTTGCATGGTGCCGCAAAGGACTGGTGGAGAATATGGGGACATGCAACAATGACCTGCGACGAGTTCGCGAATAGCCTACGGTATCGGTTCGGGTCAGCGGAGACTATAGCAGACTGTCAAGCGCGATTTTGTAGTGAACGACAAAAGGACACAGAATCGACAGAGAGGTTCATAGCCACGAAAGTCCGGCTGTTCCGGCGCATCTATCCAACCACGCCGCCGGAGGATGCACTTAGCAGCATAACCCCGCGTCTGCGACTTGAACTCTAACTATTTTTGGCAGAAGTGAAGGGTGAAAGTGTGGAGGGATACGTTCGTCGAGCAATCATTGCCGACAGGGCCGTCAATCGGCTGATGGGACGTCCATTACAGACACTAGGGCGGCCGGATGAGGAGGCCCCCATCATCAGAAATAGAAGCGATAGCGGCACACCAACGGGCCGAAGACAACTCGCGATTGAGGCACAGTGGTCTGCCGAACCTGTGTCCGCCCCACAACTCTTGCGACAGGACATCCGACCCCCACAGTGCCACACCTGCCCAGCGAACACGTTTCACTGGCACCGCAACTGCCCTGTTAGGAATGCCACATGCCCGCCGTCGGAAAATGCCTATGGCGGGGAGGCAGGCCAGCTGCTGACCTCCCCGCTGTCAATCGCCAGACACACCTGACCACGACCAACGCCGACTCAGGGCCATTTTTGGGACAATTAACCATCAAGGAGGATCAGTTACTCCGCATCCCGATCAAAGTCAACAACCAACTAACTGCTGCATTAGTTGATACTGCTGCCAGCCATACGTTCGTCGCATCCACACTCATTAATCCATCACAGATCCGACCTTGGCCCTGTATGCTACAGCTGGCCACCAGAGGGAAGCACAGTGCCACACAGGTCGTAACCGACCTAACAATCAGGATACACGACCAGACGTCTCAAGTCGAAGCCTTGGTTGTGGATGACCTACGAGAACCCGTAGTGCTGGGGCAACCATGGCTGCAGCAACAAGCAGCAGTGATAGAGGTCGCGGCGAAGAGGGTACACATGGGAGCCGGTGAACGACGAACAGTGTATGCTGTCGACCGACGGCCGAATACCAACCAACACACAATTCACCTGGGCGACCTGGACAACGAGGTCCCAGCCGAATACAGGACTGCGATACAAGCTCTCTTGGATGAACGGAAAGATGTCTTAGCTTTCTCCGACCTACTTCAGACAACCATAGCAGCTGAGCACCCACAAACTGAGACACCACTCAAACTCTCGCTAAGCAGATGTGAAAATGAAAAGACTCCGGGACTGGCGTTACTTCTCCGGTCGACGCCTGGTGTCATTACACCGCCGCAGGAAGCCGAACCAATAGTGACCATGCCTGATGAGGATGACCCGAGATTCCAACCCATTGTCCGAGAAGTGTGGGAACTAGGTGCGCCACTAGAGAGTACGACTTTTACCATACACATCGAGGAACCAGAAGAGTCGCCTCGATGCCAACGCCGACGCAGCAGGCAACCCCAGTTACACTCGTCCGAGCCTAGCACAAATGGCCAGCAGGAAGAAGGGGTCAACGCCGAACCAAGGAATGAACGGAAATGCAGACACCGAACACCTGCCTGGTTTCGTCCTCTTGTTCGCCGCTTTCCGGAGTGGGGCGTGGCTGGTAGCCCTCAATCATCAACGCCTACTGTACAGATGCCAGTGGCAGAATGTGTCAGGACATAAAGACCACAACATCCCAGGACATGCTGGTGTTAACGACGGCCGGCACCCCAATGTCTACTCCCTCGATTCATACCAACAGACACCAAAGGGAGCCCTACAACCTAGGACCTCGCCCACGACAGAAACAGCAGACCTGCTGTGCACCACCTGACGACTCAGGAGATGAACCGGAGACTTTGACCCACAGCAGACCCTAGTGTTCAGTCGTCAGGGGCGACACAGGCAGCAAAGTACATAGCGAATGCACACACCCGCCATGACCAGTTGTCTTCAGGAGGGGGGCGTATGTCGTCGTACCAGGCCACAGGCCAGGTGGAGTTGCACCTGGTCGCGGCAGGTGTTCGCAGAGTGTGTCAGTGGCAGGTGTGCGCTGGTTGGTAATGGCAGATGTGCGATACTTGAGTGTGTGTGGCAGATCAGTGACGGTGGCAGGGCATGTGTGAACTTGACACCAACGTGTGACACCTGCCATCCCGGCCATCTGCCAGTGCAGGACACATGGCTTTGCTGCCCCTTCCCTCTACCAGTGCATGAAGAAGGCAGTCGTGAAGCAGCGGCCGCGACGGACAGAACGAGAGAGACGTGGTGCGCTTTGGGACTCTGATTCGTCCACCGAGAAACATAACGCGCGTGTGCAACTATCCGGCCCCGTGTTTTACTTTGTTTCATCATTTGGAACTGGCTCGCTTAAGGCCCTAGGGTATGGGGGTGTGGACCGCCCCATAAGTGTCCATGTAAGGTGTAGTTTTCTCCAGATCCTCCCTGCGTTTTCCGATCTGCAGCTGTTTCGACTCGCCAGGTGAGAGAGGGGCACGCCGGCATGAATAGATCACGACCCATTGAGCCTCGTGTTCCCGGCTACACGCTTAAACGGTTGGTGCCCAGAGCATTCCAACGCAGCTCCGTTTCTACCTCACTCTCACCGGACACGGCGTCAATATAAACGAGTTTAAGGATATATTTTAAATAGTTTTCAATATATATATTTTTTTATTTTGAGTAAACAAAACATTCAAGTGTATTTTCACGATTGTAAAATTGATTACCTCCTTTATTTATTACGGGAGGTCATAAATCGCATTATAAAAGAATATACATCATTTTCATGCATAGGGTATATTCCCCAAAGAGTGTATCCGTCTTTTGTAACCATCCTAACGAAATATAGCTCATATAATATGAATAAAAATAAGCGACCTTAAATTTGAAAGTAGATTGTATCAAACAAGTTGATAATAATTTCATAACCAAGTAATTATTAGTCTTACACACATGTGACATCACATTACTTACAAAAATTATTGGTACACTACAGAGACTTCACTACAGTTAGAGCTGATGCTTGATATAGGATGGAATCAAAAAAGTTATTAGATATGTTCATAATAATCACCTGCCACTTGCCTACTGCTACCCGAGAGCATACTTTATTGAATATCGGTTGCTGAATTTTAAACAACGCAATAGTATCTAATGTCAACATTTTGTTACGTATTGCGTTGACATGAAGGCAAGGGTAAACTGTGGACGCTTCCAATATCTTTGTAAGTTTTCCTGTTAAAAATAGTATTATATTCTTTTCTTCATCTTTGAAATATTGATGAAATATGTGAAGAATTTGTGCAATGGGACTATCACAGGTTGTTAGCTAGATGAGAAAGTGTTAAGTCACTCTTCAGCTGAACTTACGAAAATGTCCTGCGCACGAAATAGTACTTTCGTTGGTTTCTAATTTTGTAAGTTGTATGATATAATTAGGATGTCAGGGCCTATCACTACGGCCCTGAAAAATTCGCGTTTTCTTTCCGACACAAGCTAGAATTCCAACTACACGTTCGTGTCACTTTCGCAATTGGCCCTTGACTTATTTGACACCTTCTGAATATCGCTGAGCCAAAAAGAAAAAAAAAATGTAACTTATCACTTGCCCATTTTACCGTGGAAGCGAGCAGCTAATGAGCAGCTGCTGTCTGCTTGAGAAAACGTACATTCTGGCAGGCTAGCCTACTGGTCAGTGAACCCGCGAATTTTCCCGGGCTCTGCCAGTCACTTGTTTATCGTTCGTAGCAACACTTCGGTGTAGTAATAACTAAATTGAAATCTGCATTTACTAAGCAAGCGCCAATGAGGAAACCATTTTTAAGGTAATATCGGTAAACGGTGATTAACAGTTTACAACACTGTAATTAACATCAGTTCCTGCGAACAGTAGAAATGACTACTTATTCCTTACCACTTTAATAAATGTGAATATATTTTGAATTTTAATGTGGAGTGTAATTCGTGATCTGTCAGATATTCAATCTTTGGCTTGATAAAAAATAGTCACCAGTTGTAGTACATCAAAATCTGGTCATGTGAACACTTTGTATACGATACAACACAGATTGAGAAAATGTATTTCTTATTTCACGTAAAAATTTTAAAGGAGTTCTGTACAATTATTGGTAGAGTCGTAGGAAGAAATGCATTGTCCTAGAGCGGCTTACCCACCTCCACGTCCTAACCCCTGCTAGAAGCTTCAAAACCAAATCGCAGTGAACACACAGGCCAGACTGTGCAAAGTGGTCTGACGAGTTTCCCCCACTCCTCCATTCAAGGACCGAACCCTCCCACCCCTCACTCTCGCCATGTGACAGCTGAGGACAGATAGCAGGGACTACGTAGTACCAAAGTTTACCACCACTGCTGTTCCAATACACTGAGCGCTGTCATCACTTGGAGGGGAGAGCAACGTAGACCTGACCTTCAGCAGCGCCCAGAGGCGAGTGTGAGATATTCTGAAGCGCGATGACTAATATAGCAAGTTTACGCATTCTGTGATGAGTTCCACATGTTCGTGGAAGGTATGCAAGCCACTTTTGACCTATCAAATTGAAATTACTGACATGTCGATCTGAAAACGCCTTGGAACAGCCTTAAGAGGAAACTGCACGACCTTGCGAGACCTCGCAATATAAATGCCATACAAAAAATTACACTAGTAGTAAATTATGAACGGCTAGTTTTTATAACATAAAAATATGGTTGTTGTACGTATGCATCACAACAATTTTTTTTTGTACATGAAAGTATAAACACACCAACAACACATCTTTCCAACCTACAAATTTGTTGTATCACATGGTAGTTACGGCAGCGGAAAAATATTTTTAATTTCAAAGATAAAATCCAGCTTTCAAGCACGTAGAAAAGCGCTGAATTGAATAAGAAACAACGCACTTGTCATTAAAAAACGCCAAACAACACGCGCATTGCCACCTTGTAACAGCCCATACAAGAAAACCACAGATTGGCTGTTAGCTATAAAATAGACCAATAAGAAACAGGGAACTAAAAGCTAAGTTTATAAGCGTGTATGGACAATAGCGGAGAGAAAGAATACGGTTAAACACGTTTCATGTTGGTACACATGTGCAAAACATGCTTGTCAGCTATTCATTTGTAAATATCAAATGTCCCGAAATCCGTAAAATTTTGTTGTCTTCCATAAAACTGTAAAACTATGTACTGTCCATACATTTTATGGACAATCAGTAAAAGTTATGGAAGTATATAATTTCCTTTAAAAAGAATTAAACAGTTTACTCCATGATTTTTGGACATGTCTGGCATGAGGTTACACAGTTGTCGCCAGCTGCAGGTAGCTATGTGCCAACTTAGCGATGCATCACAATGTGTAACCTTGCAGCAAACATAACTTGTTCTACAGAGAGCTTCTGATTACTCAAACAGAGCTTGCAAAAGAGCATATTGCAGTGATGTTTTGAAAACGGCAAGCAACATTTTAACATATAATTTTTTTATAGTGTGACATGCAAAATAATAACTGAAACTAATATTTTACTGCAGTGAATTACGTATTTATAGACAACTTTCAATGTAATTTCTTAAAATTTTTTTTTACAGGTTTGTGTTATTTTTCAAGGGTTTCAGTGATACTATTTGTAAATTAGCTAACTTTTTCAATCCATGTTTTGTAGATTTGGGGATCTAGTGTAAATTTTCCTCTCACATAGTCTTTCACAGTAGATACTTTCCCCCCCCCCCCCCCCAGTATTTCTCAAAATAGTGGACAAAGTATAATGGGTCATACCGTATTATCTACCAATTTCACTTTTCTACAGGCTGACAGTTTCACACTCCTGAAATATTTTAAATTTTGTTAACAGTGCAAAAATTAATATGTTTCAGTTAAATAGCTATTGAAAATCACTGGTACTTCCTTTATAAAAAAACACTGCCAAATGTTGCCTAAATTTTTAAAGTCTCCTTTGGGACAGCAAATATTAAACTGTGTCTTGCCAGATACCATCTCAGGACATGGAGAAAATACGTTTACAAATACAGTCGCACGTTAGGTCTCAGCTGCTGCTTTTCTAGTACCTGAGATGGTAGCAGTTATATATAACCTGATGTTTAGGAATACCGGCCTAAAACTCATATTTTAGCACTGCAGTGATTTTAAGTAATATTTTTTTTTGAACTATTTTCAATGTAATTTTGAACAATTTTTTTTTACATAATGGTGGTTATTATTTGAGAGTTTCATGAGAGAATATTCATAGAATCATTATGCTTCTTAAATCCAGGCTTTGTAAATTCAGGGTCTATTGTAGCACAGAAGAGGCACAGTGTAGCAACATACACAGCTGTTGTCACACGTGGCTCTGGTGAGGCATTTATTGGCCATATAAGGAAGGAGGTATGAAGCATCTAATTGTAACTACTATTTGGAGTTACAGACCTAGTGGAAATCGCAGAATTGAACACAAATTTTTGTAAGTAGGTTTTGAAGGTGCTGTATGTAGAGCAGTATTTTATAACTAAAAAAACAAAATATTGGGCTATTTGAAGCCACATAAAATAAACTGAACTAGTTGAGAAGTTTTAAAAATTTGTGAAATTGTTTATATTTGTAACTGTGCTTCAGACTGTTTAAAGATGATAAGTGTACATTTTGAATTATAAAAGAATGACGGATTTTTAGGAACCCCGGAAAACAGTAAATAAAAATGCAAAGCTGTGTCAAAAAGTAGGGCCAAACAATAAAGGCAGTGGAAAATTTCTGTATAGTAATTAAAAGTTGTGTTTTAAATTTTTGTTTTGAGAAATTAAAAGGTACACAATTAGGTTTTTAAAAAGGAAAGCAACATTAAAATATTGTAATCTATTTGAAAATAATACTTGTTTCAAGTTAATTTAAACAGAAAAGTATTTTTTCATAACAAAATATAAAAAAAGAAAGATATGTAATTGAAACAGTATAAACAGTTAAGTTACTGATATTATGTACATAGCCTACTTAAAACTTGATTTAAAAACTATGTTTCCATTATGAAACAAAATAAATTAGATGTTGCACTTTAAACTGTCTTCCTATGTAAAATCCATCTTACTTCATCTCACTTGCATGTTCAAAAAGCGTAATTTTTTTTTTGGCATTTTAGCGCAAAAAATTACTACGAATTACGTACTCTGAAGTTACTATTGATAGCACATTAGCATCGGACCTCAGCCATAAAAACAGTAACACACAAAACATAAACATTAAAACCAAGCTGAACCGACATGCGCCTTTATTTTGCATTTAGTCAAACTGAAACAATCTTGTGACTCTTTGCCATAAATATTGAGTGTTCGACTGTTCGTATCACACACTGTTTGATAATATAAAATGTTGCGTTCATTGTGCACGAAAGAAGAATAGAGCATTCCACTGCTGCTAACTAGCGGCTATGTGAATAAACACGTAGGATGGCACTAACATCAATATTCTCACTGCTGTATCAAGGTCACGGAACGCAGTGATTATTTACCGTTTGACGAATGTAAACGTGGTAGAAGGTAACGGAAATTTACGTGGTTTTAACGAAAAGATTCACATTTCATGAGGAAAACTGTATATTTCACGAAAACTGTGAAATATTGCCCCATTTCACAGTATATAAAGTATATCGCGGTTCACCATTTTCTGGGGTCCTTACGGATTATCAAAGTATCAGGTAAACAGGAAATTGTTCAAAGTATAACTAGGCAAATAATTGTTTTTTACATATTTAGGTCTTCATAACTATGTCTAACTTTAATGCAAATAAACTTTTGAAATTTTTATTTCTGTTATTAAGTGTACAGTTTATAAGAAATTATGGTTTTGGCACAAAAATTGCCACATTCAGTTTATGCGAAAACGTCATTTTGAAAAATTGGAAGTTATGATTTTCTCGTTTTTGAATACCTAAGAAGGTCATATTAAACCTCCTATCACCTTACACATGTGCGCGCACACACAAATACCAGTGTGCATGGGAACATTATGAAAGCATCTCTCTCATCACTCTTATCTCTACTGAATAGATATTGTGCTAGCCACCCATCCATCATGCTTGGCCAGCTTTATCCGTATTTCTTACCTAATTTTAGTGTTGGGTCGATTCCTAAAACACACCGATTTCAACATTGATTCTTAAAATTGGGATTCGATTCTTCGATTCCGAGTCAGATTCTAAGGCTTTCTTTTAAGTTTTTTTCAACTCATTTTGTTTTCTGATACATAAAACCCTTTTAGTCCCTTTGAAGGAAATAAAATTACATAAACTTGGTTACATACATAAAACACACATATAGGCCTATTTTTATATGCAGTAAAACAAGATCTGTGCATTTTGACTGTATTTATGTAATTTACTAGACCTTGCAGGATAGGTTGGTTTTGTTTGACAACTTAATTTTGTGCATAATTGAATATGCACATTTGGTGGGAACACATTTCGGGATCAGCAGTAGTTACCGGTACTTACATAGTAAAGATTGTGAATAAAAATTCACGTGTAACTACAAACTTTTAGTTACTATAAAACCGATCAATACAGTAGATTTCCAAGTTCTGTTTCTCTTTAATTTTTTGCGTATTGTACTTTGCTTTGCCAACATACATTTTAAAATATTTGTGAGTTAGAAATTGATTTACAATTAACGACAGAACAATTTTGTTACATTTTTGCTATGTTTTATTACCGTTGCAGTGTTTACAAACTTTCTTTATGTTTTGAGACGTCATAGATATGCTACGTTCAGTTGGGAAATTTCACGCGTGAGACAAACACTAAAGATGGCGGAGTGTAAAACTAGTAGCGCTATGATGTTCCAAATTCATTCCTGTGGAATATTTTGGTACTAACTGTAATCCGTTCTTACGGCAACTGTTTTGCTCTAGTAGTGTCGTACTTTGGACTTGAACGTAGTTAACATCTCTGGTCAAGAAATGTAAACAAAACATTGCAAGGCAACGAATATTCAATGATTTTTATTTTTTATTTTTGGGGATACATGCGTTAGTATCTTTCCAGCATGGTATGTATAAGCATTCTACTTTATACTGAATGTAATGTAATGTAATTTGCTACACAAATATAATGACGATCATTGACAAACAAGTTTTTATTTTATAGTTGACGTTTACCAATGGAAATAAGATTTGCATTTTCGTGCACTATATTAGGGACAGTAATATCATAATCCTCAAATAGTTTGATGTTTGTACACAAAATCACTCTGGCCAATCAGTGATACCTGTGAGACTAAAATATGTTCTCAGGGATGTTTCTTTTTTAAGAATTGGTCATATCGATTCCAAAAACCAGGGATTCTGTTCAATTTCGATTCCAAAAACCAGGGATTCTGTTCAACTTCGATTCCAGTGAAATCGATGGAATCAATTGATTCTGGAATCGGGATCGACCCATCACTGCCTAATTTTTAATGTAGTAAAGAGGGTCGTTTTTGGAACTCCACGGGTCCTAGCAGTCTTGGAGTTTGTTGTCTAATTGTTTTCACTTTGTGGATAGTTTTGTTTTTTGTGTATACAACAACCTGGCTCAATATCCACTGATTTGACTTCAATTGAAAGATTATGTAAAATAAATGTAAGCATAGGTTGTCAACTATTGTTTGCAATACAGAGCAAACAATCCAAATCAATTGCAGACAAAATTGGGCACGTTATCAATCATTCACATAATCAGTCAAAACAAATTAAATCAGTATAAAGAACTGAATGGGTTAAAAAAATTCAAATTGGAGTCCAAAAAGTAATTAAAATGAGTTCAAAACCGAAAAACAGCAAAACAGCAAAGAAAGGTTAATCCGTGATGCGCTGAATCGGGAATACAATAATTCAGGACAATTTTATAAGTGTCAAATAAACACGTTCAAAAGTACAAAATGACAGCGCATATAATTAGCAGCTCACGGGCCTGCAAACAAACTCTAAAAGCCGGCAGTCTTTCATGTTTACCATGTAGCTTGGAAGCAAGGAGAATGTGTGGGTTGAAAGAATGACAATACAAGGGGAAAATGGTTGTGTAAGAGATAAGGGAGGAAAGGGGTAGATGTGGGTTATAAAGGAGTAGCAGGGCCGCAGCAGCCAGTCTGGTTTTGGTGTTGCAGAGAGTTGTCCTTGACTGTGAAATGAAAGGGATAAGGGCCGAGGGGGGTAAGTGGACTAAGCTAGTGTTTGGTGTAAAGCGCGCTTTTGTTGTCTCACGCTGCTGCACCATCACCAGCTGGCTCTTCTTTTCTTTCCATGTACCATTCAGTTAATTCTTTGGCCATTGTGATGCCTCAATTTTCTTTCGGCATGAAAACTCCATCCTCTTCTACCCATCCCAAACATACACTGTTCCTAAAAAATTAAACAGTGCGCTTTTACATGTTACAAGGTTGAGAATATCTGTAGTCATTCACAGTTATTGTCTTTTAACTTCAACTTGCTTTTTGTGCTTTGGTTTAAGATAAAGAATTTTAATTATGACTTTTAATTATAATTTTCACTGCGGTGTTATAAATTACAAAGATTAATTACTATGCAGACGTGGTTTTTTTATGAAATGAGCAGCCAAAGGAAGACTTTGAATTTTGGTATGAAGTACGGGATCGTAATTAATACCAAAAAAGGAAAGGGGCGGCAGATGCTTCAGCTGCCTGTACGACCATTCAGCACTAACTGGAAATGTTTAGATGGGGAAAGGAGGTAAGCTATCTTTTTTGCTTTGCGAAGACAAGATGCCTTGTCCGAGATAACTCATCACTGCTGACAGTAATTACCGGCCATAAAAGTGAACATGTTCTAGTCTTGAGAACATCGGAAAATCTTGTTGTAGAAGAAAAGAAATAATAAAACATTTCTGATGCAGATGGCCTGTCTTATTGGTTAGGGCTCCGGATATCACAATTTATTTTCCGTTTTGTGTTGTGGAAATGTCAGGTCTTCTTTTTGAATGTCTAGACATAAAAAAGTATTTATTGTCTGTGTCATTATCTTACAGTGCAGAGTAATCTTGCACTGTATCCAGAAGCAGTAAATCTTCGTTTAGAGTGAGATGCCAAGCGAAGCCAACTCAGGCGGAAGGAAATACGTGTGTGTGTGCGTGCGTGTGAGCGCGTATGTGGTGTGCTGATGCATGCGATAGGAGTTTACTGACAAGGGAGGCAAATGAGAGAGGAAGGGAGAGAGAGAGAGAATGTGTAGGAATAGATGCTATGTGGTTGCTTGTGCCTACCTTATGTACTAAAAGTAGCCAGCCAGGAGCCTACAGTGTTGCCACGCTTAAACAGTAGAATAGTAGTGAACATGTTAGCAGGTCTCGAAGTCTGTCACTTTTTTTGCTTGTAGTCACTATTTTTGACCAAAGTCGCTTTTAGTAACTTTTTCTAAAAATTTTCAATTTTTTTTTTAAGTGCTCAAAAGTGGCCTGAATTTTTTTTAACAACAAAATTGCTGCAAATTATACTAAGTTAATGAAGAGAGGTAAATAAATTTTTCAGTTTGTTGTGTTTGACAATGGACTTCATCTTGAACGTGGTAAACTTGGCATCGTCTTACTTATAAGCTTATTTGTGTGTGTGTCTGGAACTGTATTTATTTTCACACTAACTGCCTTAGGTGACATTACTTACCACTATAATTCCAGTCTCTGTTTGAAATCGCGAAATTTATAAATGTGGACTTATGTGAAATTATGAAAACTTTAAGATTTTTGCGTGTTTTGTTATCTTTGATTTGAAATATCTATAGTATGTGAATCAATAATATTGATCTTTTTGACCGCGAAGAGAGTTTCAAGAGTATCGAAGTCGACTTTAAAATGGCAGTTGTTTACGTTACGTAATAAAACATGTTTATTTATCCTGGTAGAGTGTTAAATGTTACCAGTTTAATATTTTTTGGTGGTGCGTAGTGATCAAATAAACACTGTATTTATTTTAATTAGACAAAGCAAAACCATTATTATATCAGACACAAAAAGAAAACATCACGCGACTCAACAATGAGACGACCAAAAAAAAACAGTACAAATCGGACACAATCAGAAAAACAATAAGCGACACAATGATGAGGCAAAACAAAACACAGTAGTTTACAAGAGGGTAGAAACGACATTTTGGGAACTGGAATCTACTTATTTATGTTTTTCCATTATCTTTACTTTAGTTTTCTTTGACAGTCACCTATATCACAATGGAGTATGTCCAACAAATTAAATCCAGTCATGCACTCCCATTGCACAGTCGTTTCGAAGATCATATGCAGTGTTTTTATATGAAAAGGTACAAATTGTGTCGTTGAAAGCTTTTACGTATAATCACATTTTGGTCACTTTTTTTCATTTATAATCATTTTATAGTCACTTTTCCAAGCCAGATAGTCGCTATATTCACTATATTAGCTGTATAGACCATTTTGAGGCTTATTAGGAACACATACCTTTCTTCTTGTATTTGTGTGTACCTTGCAAGTTTTTCTTAATGTGTTCATCAGTAACATTTGTAAATTCAGTAAATTTGTTTTTATTTACTTGTTACATCAGCGCCAAGGCATTACCAGACTCAAAATCTGTAGTGTTTCTCAGCCTTGATCTTCATACATAGCTGCGTGCCACGTGCACGTGTCGGGCAAGTATTTACGAACTTTTAATGGATTATCCATGAAATGTGGTAATCCTTGATTTTCTTGGTCCCGACCGTCACCGATTAACAATTTTCTACTGTATTTGTGTATTGAGAGAATTGTAGGAAACAGGACATGTGTGTGTGTCTGCCATCAGGCAAGAGGTGGCACTGATAAGTGCAAGTGTCTGGACAAGGGCGGGATGAGGACAGAAGCTGTGGCCGGCAAGCTCACATTCGTTATCTCTCTTTGTTTTTTTGTCGCAGCGAGTAGGCTGTCGTCCACTGGGTATTAGAACCATGCAAAACATGGAATCTTTTGGCACAAAATGGGAGGGAGGGTATGGTATTGCAGCATGGCGTACAGCAATTTTCATGAGAAACATAATGTGATGTGCTGAAACATATTTTCGGCCAATTTTTTTTCTTTAAATTGACGCGTTTCGGTGGGCAGCTGGTAGTCTGTCGACGAGGGCGCGATAGCGTGCTAAGCCCAGGATGCACTCCCGAAGCGTCGACTACCGTCTTCCTCTTCAGACTCTTCCCACGTCGTGAGGGATATTACAGCAAGGGAAACTAGTGCTGCACTGGAGGTTGCGCTTCCACAGTAGGAGTAGCCGAAGGGGGATGGGAGGAAGTGGTAACAATGAAGTACTGATCCCCCGTACAGGAGAGCACAAACGTGCCAAGGTTAGGAGTTGTGTCGGATGGGGGTCGACAAGGCGAGGATGGGGTTGAGACGGAAACGTGTCTTGAGGAGGGAGTGCTAAGGAAGGCTGATCCACCAGGTGACTGTAATGCCAGCCGAACAATTGGCCGTTGAGCGGTGTGCCTCGTCGAACGGCGGCAAAGACCTCCGTCTGGATTCATTACAACCCTGTCTCAGAATCCCTAACCTACAGTGCCTTCTGTACCAACTTAGCGAACTCCTGTCTGGCCTTCAACTTTTTATGTAATAAATGTTATAGTGTTTAAATGTTGGGTCGTTACAGGAGTCGTTTGAAAATGTCACTTTAAAGAGTTTTTACTTTTTACTGTGTTTTCATATTTGCTAAATTTTATTTCTGCGCAACAGACAGAAAGTAGACGGTGCCGATAACATTGATCATTATAGCGAGCTTTGTGTTATATAGTACATATTTATGTTGGACCTAAATTGAATGTAGCTATTCTGGGTGTCAATCTGTAGTATTGTTATATGCAATCCGGTTTTTATAAAGTTATTTGTTCATGCTTAGCATGTCTTCATGTATCTATAAATTTTTTGTCTCTTCCTTGCAAAGTATCAGAATTGGTTTTTCTCTGCGAGATAAAATTGAGTAAATGTTTGAGAGTTTTTTTACCGGTACTTACCTGTCAGGTAATTGTTATTACGTGTGTAATTGTTGCAGTAAATGGTAACTTCCCAGCACCAGAGTTCATCCAGAACTTGATGCAGGCGATGGCAGGCCACGTGATGGGGCGGGTGGGTACACCGGGGGCTGCCTTAGCAACCAGTGCTGCCACCAGCATGACTTCATCTGCAACCACCAGTAACACCAGCAATAATAGCACACAAGCACAGACAAGTGACGGTGCACGCGCTGGCCAGAACAGCCAAGCTCGCGGGAACACTGCCACTCACCCCACCACGGCTACCCAGACTCGTTCCACTTCACGTCCACATGTTCATCTTGCTCCAACTGCTATGCATTGTGAGTACTGTATTTATACTTTTCTGTTGCTTTCCAATCTGTACTTCTATTTTTATTTAGTAGTCTGTAGACCAACTTTTTTACAGAATAAAATTTTTCTATTTAGTACATAGTGCCGGATATTTATGTGTCATTACCATAAGAAATGGTAAGTCTGGTAATTGGTATAGTCTGGTACACAATAAATTATAGGGGTGCACGAGTAGCATACTTTGAAGTCAAGTCGAGCCAAGCAGATTAGTTAGAAAGAATCTAGTATTTACAAGTCGAGTAGCTTTGCTCGTTTTACACAATGTGACAACTCAAGTGAAAACACCGTAGCTAAAAGCTTGGCATTCATGTATGCTTTATCAATGTTATTTAACTCAGTGTCATTGGTGATAAAACAACGAACTACATGAAGTATTACTTAGATTGTGTATTATAATTTACAACTTTTCTGAGGTAACACAAATCTGGCTACAATAAAAACACACACAAAATGTACTGTTCAGATCCAACCTCATGACGAAAAAACCAAATTAATATAATTTAGGTTTAGTCTTTATACATGATTGCATAGCATATGCTTATAACAGCACTACGTATGTATAACATAGGCATAGGTCTTCTTTGGTAGAAAGCACCGCTGTAGAAGAACAGGTCTGGACACTCGCCTAAATATTTGACCCCCTTGTTGTTTGGCTGTAGTTCACCAAGTTACAGAGAATATTGTGTTTTATTGGCGCTGATGATAGGGCGGTCGGACTAAACTCCGCCCACTTCCTTTCCGCTAAGATAAACAATTTATCAAAACGTATTTTTTATCAATTTATGAAATACTTTCTTCGCTCACAAATTTAAGAAAAGGCTCTAGCAATCTTTATTTACTTTATAAATTTAACAATGGAAAAAAGTGTACGGAGTTTGAGTCCGACCGCCCGGAAAACAGCGCCAAAAAGTGCGACATTCTCGGTAACTTGACGAACTACAGCCAAACAACAAGGGGGTCAAGCAAAATACATTGTTAGATAGGCGAGTGTCCAGACCTGTTCTTCTACGATCGTGGTAGAAAGTAACCTATAAATTCTCATGCAAGAACATCAACTCCTCTACATGTTCCTCTGTTAAACGTATTTGTTTGGACGTAACAGTGTTGCAGTAGCTACAACTTGCAGTAGCTTCATCAATAAAATTTTTACTTTTAGAAAAGTAATTCCAAACTTGATTGATCTTATAGAAGTAGCTTTCTTTATTTATTTTTATTTCCACCCATCTTCATCACTAGTGCCGCTGGAATATTCCTCCTGACACAATGACCATTTTGATATTCTAGGTGACTGTTAATTTGCTACACATTACCAGAAAAATTGAAAACATACACAGTAGAGGTGACGTATCTTCTTACTGCACAATATTTTTTTCCCACCATATTATAAACGTTTGCTTTAGTACAATGTACGTCTACAAATCAATCAAAACGTACATCATGGCAAGCAAATCATCAGTGTTACGTTTTGTTTACAGTAGAGCCCCGATTTAACGAACTTGGGAATAACGAAAACAGCGATTTTCAGGAACCTTCAAAATATAACAAAAAATGTATTAAATAACTAAGTGACTTTGATAAATTGGAATATTAATTGTAATTTAAATCCTTTAAAAATACTAGCACCGACTGCAGTATATTCTTATTTCTCAATAGAAAAGCTTAAACCATCAGTCAAGAAACAAAAAAAAATTCGTTGAGAACTTTGGCCGCAGGAATGATTTTGAGATACGGACGTGCAGGCGCTACAGAGCGAGCGCCGCTGTGTTGCATGACGTGTGCGCCTAGATCCTCATTCTGGCGGCTAGCGAGTGAACGAGCATCTAAGTACCCAGTCTCCACAGCGCGGCGGTGGACAGCGCTGGAACCAATTCATAGATAGTGTTTCGTGTCTCCGTTAGATTGCGCTGCAGGGCAGTGTTAGTATTCACACTCACGTCCCATGATAAAAAAAGTGAGTTTATAAAAAAAAATACATAATGTTATTTATGCAGACTTTTTACAACGAATTCATTACCGTGAACGTAAATAATTTGTTTCTCCGATACTAAAAAAAAATAATGCTCGAGTGCAAAGTATTTTTAGCTAGCAAACAAACGAGTTTGTTTCACAAGCGCTGCTTGCATACAAGCTATAATGGCCACAGCCACGCAAATTTAACTATTACTTTACCGGTTTCTCGCAAACTTTTAATCCAGTTTTCCTTGCAGTTTTGTTTTTTTACAATTTTTCATGTGAATTTCCTTAATTTTGTTGGTGGAGCAGGCGGGAGATAGATGAAAAGATTGACGGCTCGCGGTGTTAGTCATCACGTCTCACGTGTTGATGGCGCACGCAAGGACGGCCTAACGCACCATGCGCACGCTGGCCGAGCGTTGCACTGAAAGTTTTTGAAGTTTTTTCACCGATTTTTTTTTCTTTTCATGGTTGTGGCTTACCGGTTGACGGTAAATGCGTTTTGTTATTGTTTTGAGTCAATATACTTGTTTTAAAATTACCTTAAATTCTGATGAGACATGCCCGAGGATTTAACAATTTTTTGGTTTTGGAAGGGGGGTTGGGTGAAGTCGGATTTAACGAAACATCGATTTAGAGTAAACATTTTCGGGTCCCATGGAATTTCGTTAAATCGGGGTTCTACTGTATTTTGGATCGTGCCATGGATAACGTATGTGTGAAAGATAGTAGATGTAGAACCTAAACCTGCAAGTTCAACAGGGCGTGTTCCATATGTTGATTTTTGCAGTAATTTTTTTCTCCACCGTAGGTTTCGTGTGCTGTTACCGACAGTTGAGCATCGAAGTTTAGTTTACATTCTACTGTATACAACACTGTAATCTTAGCGGAAAAAATTTGTGTTAAGTTTGTAAATAAACATTTTGTTGTTGAAAATTATATACTACAGAAAATAAATAGTTCTTAAAAACGAGGTATGTCAAGTTATTTGGTAAATATTAACTACAAGAATGATCACAATGTTAATTTTAAGTTGATGGTTGTCAATTATACCGAAGCAAATAATAGCACTGCTTCAAAATACTTTGTAATAATTCGAAGATATCATTCGGTGGCGTCTTAGCTTCTATTTTTTGGGGCCGTACGGGTTCAGAAGTAGGTATTGTTTTGTTGTTTTGCATTCAGGTAAATACTAAGTAGGATACGGTAAGTACTCTGAATTTTCAAGCCTCAAAATTTGATACAAGCCGAGTAGTAAAAACTCGACTCTGCTCGAGTTTTCAAGTACTTGTGCACCCTTAATAAATTAACACCCTTTAACATTTCTAGATGTTAGCACATACATTAAGAGTTACTGGACCAAACGCGTGAGCATTGCTGTAGCATGATACTGAAAGTATTTTTCTTGTATATCTATTAAAAGTGTTTCCAATACGTTTACGTACGAAAAGAAGACTCACTATAAACTGTGTCTTTACAATTTAAAAAATGCAGTTGATCCTTTTAAAAACATGATTCCCAAGCTTCTCTAAAGTGCTAAAAATGGCTTTATCCCCTTCCTGTAGCTTAATAAATATAAATCGTAATCATAAAACTTAGGCGTAGAAACCTGCGTTGGACGTTACCACAAACTTGCCACTATTAAAACAACAAGCTCATTGCTTAAAGTCCCACTGAAAAACGGTTTCTACGAAAACACAGCATGCTAGTTGAGTACTCTTCGCCTAGAGGCGATGAGATGTTAGACGGACATGTTATGTTCAACTTATCACCTTCCCCATTTCCGTACTTCAAACGTAAAGAGAAAGCTACTGTCCACTAATTCTAAAAAAAAATACAAGTCATTATTTCACAACTGCATGACTCAAAACGCTTATCAGAAGGATTGCATTTGTTAGGCGGAAAGTACCATATTTTATCTCACTGTCATCACCATTGCGTAATAGTCACATATAATTTTTAAGGTGAAAGAATGGTAGTAATGTTTTCATCATCACATAATCGTCACACCATAATGTTTTGTTTACGTTTCTGCAGCAGAGATGTTAGATACGTTCAAGTACGAAGTACTTTACTGAGGGTTACCTCAACAACTGATTATGGTTAGTGGCAAAATATTCCGCCGGAGTGAAAGTGGAATCTCATAGCTCTACTTACTAGTTCAACAGTCTGCCATCTTATGTGTTTGTCTTGCGGGTGGGCTTTTCCAACTGAACATAGCAAATTTATGACATCTCAAAATAAAAACGAAGTTTGTAAACATGGCAACAGTAATAAATGGTAGCGGAAATGCAACAAAATTGTTCCTTCATTATTGCAAATAACTTTCTACTTCACGAATATTTTAAAATCTCGGTCAGCAAAGCAAGAAAAGATAAATATGTAAATAAATATCGGTACTACTCGCAGAAGCCGTAAATTTTTTTTTTTTAGATAAATGGAACGTAGGGAAAACTACAAAATTGATCTGTTTTCTAATATCCAAAAGTGCTTATTTACTGGTAAATTTTTATTCACAAATTTTACTACATTAGTATTGTAAATTCTATTGACTATGAATTGTGTTCCCACCAAATGTGCTGATTTTATTAATCCACAAAATTAGGTTGCCAAACAAATGCCACATCTTCTCCAAGGTCTAGTGAGTTATATAAATTTAGTCATTGTTTTAGAGTTCATTTGTTAGTATTTCTGCGAAAAATATTGACTTTAATATAAATACGGTCAGTTACGATAAATCTTAGTTTAAATTAAGTTTTACTAGAGGAATTTTCTTAAAATAATGGTCACACCTACAATTTTTGCATTAAATTTAGCAAAAAATGTGCAGTAATTATGCTGTGAAATGTGGTAACGATAGTGGGATTAGAGGAAATTAACTTTATGCGGCTGAAATTTATGATTATATAATTTATACGGTGGTGGGAGGTGTGGCAAAGGAATATGAAGCAAAGAGAATAAGGCAAGGTGCAGTCTGTGTAATTTTGTCTGCCTAAATGTTGCTTTGTTACTAAGTTAGTCATTGCCAGAAACCAGCTGGCATTTCTCCACTAAAAGACAAAATACATCTATTCCCAATTTTGCAAAGCTTCCGATTTTTGTGAAAGTGTACTTTTGATATTTATGCACTTATTAAATTTGAAGATGTTCTACGTTGAGTCCTAAACTCATAATAATTGTGTTAACATAGCATTTTTTTGAGTAAATTTTAATGTTTTTTTTTTCTTTTTTTTTTTTCCCCTTTTTCCTTTTCTATTTAAAACAGTATTTACACCAGACCTCCAAATGTACGAATAGTCATGGTTCCTCTAGTCACATTCATAAAATTGATAGCGGCCTATATGTTCCCCCCACCCGTTCTTTAAATTTTGAAACTGTGTTTTTCTGCATCGGGACCTGATTTTAGCAGTGTTTTGGGTGATGTTTAAGAAATGTAATAATGGGAACATTAATTTATTTCAATAACCAGACGTCTTCTGATCAAAAACATACTACTGTACAGAAGATGTGACCAACCGTTGTCCCAGAATATGATTAAACCGAGCTCACAAGTGCTTTCTCGCAAGTGTTAAATCTGTTTATAATTTTGAAGCAGAAAACCAGACAGTATATTAAGAAGATAATAATGTATTCCAAGACAGAAGTCTTCAAAACAAAAGTAAATGTACAGTAGTGCCCCGATTTAATGAACTGTGGTATAACGAAAACAGAGATTTAACTAAAGGAATTTAGGAACCTTTAAAAAATAACAAACAAATGTATTAAATTACGAAGTGACTTTGATATAATATATTATAAATTGTAATGTAAGTATTAATAATACTACCACTGGCCTCTATATATGCCACAAAAATGACTTTAAAATAAGCACGTGCGGCCGAGCAACAACTACCAAGACAAGGTCCCAGGAGGCAAACAGCTTTATCAAAATGTATGTTAAAACTCATAAAGTGAGTGCGAAAAGCCTCAAGTTAATGTGAACTGCGTAACAAGTGCGCGCCTAGATCCTCACTCTTGCCGCTGGCGAGTGAATGAGCATCTAGGTACCCAATGTACACAGCACAGCAGTGGATTTGTTGCCGATGATATTCATATTTCAGATCATGAATGAATTCATGCTTGATGTTGAGCTACAGAATGGTCGTATGTGCACATCTAGAGTATAATTATTCAAAACACATAATTCTATTTAAAATTTTTCTTGCCGGCCGGCCCGAATACCTCTTCTCATCCTCCGGCCTGCAGTGTTTAGTTTTTTCGTACTTAATATTTTTTCACCGCCATCTCCTCCCCAACTCCCCCCCCCCCCCCCCCAAATAAGTTTAATCTTTGAATGTGTTTCGTCACAAGTTAAGGTAATTTTTAATAGTCTGTTAGCTCAAAAAAACAACAAAAAGCATTTATCGTCAACAGGTAAGCCACAGCTGTGAACGAAAAAGAATTGGCGAAAAAACCTTCAGAAAATCTTAAGTGAAATGCTCGGTGAGTGCACCATCAAGACATGAGAAGTGTAAATCAAAAGACGCCCTTGTCGAGATTACTGAAGAGGGTGCAGCAAAAGACAAAGCCACATACAAAGATTACATATTAGCTAGCCCGATCCTTACAGGAAAGATAGAGTTAAGTTTCTTTTGTTATTAGTAATTGGTAACTTTTTTCTTGTACTCCTCTCTGTATTAGAAGGCACCAAGAATATGGCAGCACCTTCTGATTTTCTTTACCGACTTTGCCGGGCGGATTTGATGTTGTATTTACAGTATTTATTCAATTGTAAGCCGACCTTTTTTTACCCTTTCGGACCTTCAAAAATCCCGACTCGGCTTATAATCGGGCTCAACCATTTTAGATACAGTTTTGACGAAATATGAGTAAATACGTTTGTAAACCTGGCAGTACACTTTAATTTCACGGACATAAATGTGAACCTTATTCATAAAAATGTGCAGTTATTGCTAGACGGAGTGTGATCTCTAGCAATATCACGGCAGGCCACGAGATGACGTCACCGCACCGCCGCCAGCCGGCCCTTGGGCTCGAGTGTGCCGGTCTGGCAACAGTGTAGGTAGTTGCCAGCTTCCTACGGTACACACATTTCTTCCAGTCCGCTACAGTACTGCTACTGCTGTGTTTGCTGCTTGTACCTATTTAGTATATGTAATACGTAGTTGCTAAGTTACAAAATAAAGAGGAGACATTATACAGCTGAGTTTAAAAAAAGTCATCAAATATGCTGAGGAAACGTCCAATTTCGCTGCTCAAAGACATTTCGTGGTTGATGAAACAAACCTACAAAGGTGGAAAAAACAAAAGGAGGAACTCCGCACATGTGCAAGCAGAAGAAAAACTTTTGGGGGACCAAAACGTGGACGTCACCATGCACTGAAGATCGATTTGAAGGATTTTGTTAACACTCAGCGGGCAAAATTAATGCCTGTGAAAGCAGAAATCCTTCAAACCAAGGCACGGGAAATCGCCTGGGAGATGAAAATACTGCCAACGAACTTCAAATGCAGTCGCCACATGCAGCTATTCATGAAACGTTGGGCGTTTTCTCTTTGTCGGCGTACGTCAGTTGTGCAGAAACTACCACCAGATTAGGTAGAAAAGCTAATGAAGTTCCAGCGTTTTGTGATAAAGCAGCGGCAAGAAAAGAAATTCCTTCTTGGTCAGATTGGGAACGCTGACCAAACACCTGTCTACTTTGACATGCCGGCTAACTACAAGGTAACGCAGACAGGAAGTAAAGAGGTGAAGATACTGACTGCTGGCTTTGAAAAACAGCGCATGACTGTGATGCTGGCGTGCACAGCAGATGGGCACAAATTGCCCCCCCCCTCCCCCTACGTTATCTTAAAACGCAAGACACTGCCGAAGGGTGAATCGTTTCCAAAAACAATGGTCATTTGGGCGAACGAAAAGGGATGGATGACTACTGAAAACATTCTCGAATGGATTCTGCTGGTGTGGCAACGACCTCCCAGAGCATTGTTGCGGCTGCCTAATCTGCTCGTGCTGGATGCCTATGTGGGGCATAGAACACAGGAAGTGAAAGAGGTCCTGGAAAAATGGAAGATCGACTTGGCTTTTATTCCCAGGGGAATGACGTCCGTGTTGCAACCATTGGACGTTTCTATCGACAAGTCTTTTAAGGACACCCTTAAAAAGCTCTATACTGACTGGCTTTGCAGAGAGGACAAGATGTTGACCACTACTGGACATGTGAAACGTGCAAGCTTATCACAAGTTTGTGCATGGATTGACGTAGGTTGGCAAAACATTAATAGTGACGTGATAGTCCACGCATTTAAGAAGTGCTCAATATCAAATGAACTTAACGGTACCGAAGAGGATGCTCTGTGGCGTACTAGTGATAAGGAACTGTCTAGTGATGATGTAAATAGAGTCTGAAGATGAAGATGTAGGTGGTGTTCAGCATAGGGCCGAGCAGTGCACAATAGGTTGTGTTTTTGTAACAAAAAAAAAATAGTGAGAAGATATTTATGTTTTGTTTACGGTATGTGAACAAATTTATTATGTAGGTAGTTGTTTTAGTTTTTTTTTTTTGCACTAGTGGTTGTGTTAGTTTAGTATGTAAAAGTTTAGTATGTAAAAAAATTTTATGGTGTGCATATAGTACTAATGTATTTTTTTATGCCAGCTCATTCACATGATAAATTCTTGGTTCTATTAAAGGCCTGATTCCGTATTTACCTATCTACCACCTGTACATTAGTTACATAAAAAAATATTTTGGAGCGGCTACAACTACAGCTTCTTTACGCTTTGCCGGCCGGCTGTCAGTCTGCCTGCAGTAGTAAACTGTAGGTACACTGCGCCAGGATGTGCCGAGTGTCGTGTCGAACTACGCCGGGCCGTGCCGAGCCGCGTCAAGCCAGCATTCCTCGCATGCGTGACGTGTCTCGCCTGAGCCCTGCCCATTCCATTGTCTCTCACGTCCGCCAGGCGGAAAGAAAAATCATTGGCTCTAAAGACCGAAGAGGTTAAAGGGCCGTAAAAATTTGTCATTATCGTTACTATCCCGTGTGCGTGACCTTTAAAATTCTGCTTACAATTGATGTTATATTTATTATTTTTTTTTTCAAAGTTTTGATAGTGAGAGGTTGGCTTACAGCGGTGTCGACCTACAATCTAGTAATTACGGTAAACGGAAGTGGTGTGGAATGTACAGAAATGGACACAGCTTAAGAATTGCGTCAACAGTCAATTGCCTACAGTTTGATACACTCTATAGTCAAATCACTCAACCAATTGTCATCACACTAGGTTACACAATACAGTGAAACCTCGTATTTATGTTGCCGTTATTTAAATTTTCCTGTGAATTGCACTTTATTCTTCAGGTCGCTTTTGTCTGCCATTTAGTGCCATGTTAAATTTTCTCGCATATCACATCATCAAAATTTTATTTTTCCAGCTGTTTACGTTTTTCGCCCAAGTTTTCGCCATCCGAAGAGAATAAAAGCACAAAATTTCAAAGTCATAGATAAAGAAGAAAGGACATCTAAACTAGTTTGGAAGTAGAACAAAGAAGAAACAGCACAACGAGGTTGGTGATCACGTGCAAAGCCATAGGAGAATGACTATTATCGTGTGTAATGCTAGCGCTTATGGCACAATAAATTCAAGATGGTGGCAAGAAAATTGCTTCCGCTAGCGCTGTCGTTTGTCTCTAACGCTATCAATCGCTGTATTCACGTTGGCAACATTGATCTCTTTACGTACGTTCGTTTGTATTTGTAAGCGCAAATAACGGTAACTTTAACCTAACATTTTTGAATCGTTTTTGAAAATGTTTTATTATAAACAGTTGTGTTTTAAATAATTTTCATTTTAGTGCAGCGTGGTTTAGGTGGTTATAAAACAGTAATGTAATTGGGAAAAAAAATTGGTTGACATTTTTGATAAAACAAAAATACTGTAGATACTGTAATAATGGAGAAGTGTTAAGAGTTCATGGAAACATGAATAAAGAACTTTACATTCCCATTCAAATGTGTACGGTTTTTGTCTAAATCCGTGTTAGCATTTGCAAAAATGATAAAATGCTGAACAGTATTAACCAAATGATAACAAAAAAATCAGATGTAACATTTTAAGATGTTCTCTGGGCATGTGCATGTGCCATAAATCTTCCTATAACAGTACATGTGATTCCAATATTCGTAACCTTACACAACACCAAATTTTATGTGACAAGATATGATAAATACATAGGTTGCATGAATATTATCACTTTGATATTACCTCTAGAGGGTTTTTTAAGCAACATGAAAACAAAAGTACTAAATAAGGTAAGCCGAATGTTTTTTTTTTTTTTTTTTTTTTGAGATTTTCCTTAATTTACACTTTCTCGCTATTTACACTTTTTCGCCCTGACCTCCTGAAAAGTGTAAATAAGGGGTTTCACTGTATTATTTTAATTGCATTTGTACACCTTATCATCCTCACAAACTTTACCAGATAAATAAACAGTAAATTCTACAATTCAAATTTATTTCTTTCCCTCACCGGCCAATCAATCCAACAAGGCAGTTAAATCCACACTTACAGTTTACTTGATTGATGGTGCCGGCCCTTTGCTGAACACATTACGTAAAAAGAACCCCTTTAAAAATATGTGTTTGTTTGTACATACATCACAGTATTTAAACGTGATGGAAGGCTAAAAAATTACTAGTTTTTACAAAATTATACACATATATTTTGAAAACCAAACACGTTATTTAAAAATGTATGCCAATGAAGTCGATCAACTGCCTTTGTTTACTTCAATATAAATCATAAACGTTGCCAATAACAAATTCTTGTGCCTGCAACATCCAGTTTGGGATGTTATTTGAAACGATTCCGCAACAAGGTTTATTAAAATAGTAATATTTTTCAGTATAGTGAAGAATTTTAAATACATAAATTGGATGCGGATATATGACCTTTCTTTGGCTCAAAATTAAGAAAAACTTCGCTGACAATATAGATTCTTGTACCTACAATGACCATATTTGGAAGTTATTTGCAAGAAAGTTGCAATAAAGTTTATTGGAAACGTGAACAAGTGTATCCACAGCTGATATATACGGTAGAGCAGATTGCGCATACGTGTGTGTGGACGGAGCGCACATGTTGGCTAGTGTCAACCAGACGCGCTGTTATCAAGTATTGTACTGCCCTATGTCATACATATCTGAGACATGTGCCGGACCTTTGGTAGTGTCAATTATAAACTGTCCTGCTTTCACTTATTAAAATAATAATGATTTGTAATCGTTACTGTGTATATATCATTAAATAACATGGTGGTAATGATTTTTAATACCATTTATTTAACAAAACTGTAAACGTATTGAAGCTTGAAAAAACACGACATAATTGTAATATCACAGGCACAAAGACAGACTACCATATCCAAGGGCACGGGAAATCCGTGACAAAAAAGTTACAGAGCGCACATGATGAAAAATTGGTTAGCAAATGGCACAGACTCCTGCGAAAGGATGGGGCAGCAATGTATATTTTTAGAACTAACACGCCTTGTGCGGCAGTACAGTTTACGCCACCAACAGGTAGCAGTGTTTAAAAGCCAGAGGTAACCTTGATTGTTCATTTAAAGTCATAATCAACACATTGACGTAATTAACCTACATATTGGCAGAAACACCCCTGCGCTTCACGGGCAAGTTGGACTCGCCCACGCAGCCAACCTTGCTGCCCAATTATTTTATGTTTATTTTGCAACCATTATTATTTAATTCAGTTATCAAATAGAGTCTGCAATGTTTTTTATGTCTCATTAATAATTTCAACTACTTTCATATTGCTAATTTTCTTTTGTGTGACGTAATTCAAAACCATAGTGAAATCATAAACACGCTAATTTCATGGAAACTTTCCCACAAAGTTAATTTGGGACTTTATTCATCAAAATATAATTTTGCAAGCATTTCGGGCCTTTGCCCATTTGTCTTATAAGTGTCTCTTGTGTTTTTCGATGGATGCTCCCTGTGCTTGGCTGGACGATGCCACTGGCGCGGGAAAGAGTCACCAGTTGGTGCTAAGTGGCGGAACGAGACGGTTTGACACGTGTCACTTTGGGCCCCTCAAGACTCGTTGCCTAACCATTAGTGTAGCTTCGTCTTGTTCCTGGGACATTTAAATTAACTTCATTGGCCCGGAAATGCCTCTCGGCCCCCTGCGACTCATCCGCCTAGGGGATTAACATAAATTTTCTTTATCTCACCACGTGGTGTTTTCTTTGTTCAGTTTAGACCACCGGTCGGGCTTAGGACAGGGTCCGCTTGCTGCACCGCCATTTGGAATGTGTATGGAGTATGGTGTTCTGGCAATAAATACTTTCATGTATTAAAGTGCGTATATTATTTGCTTGCCGCTTCGCAGCCTTCAGGGCGAGGGACCTATAACCCGCACTTTCTCAGTGTTGCTGGTTACTGCATAGAGTGTTTTCTTTTGGTGCTTTCTTTTGTGCTACGGGCGTGGAGAGTGTCTTAGATTCTCCTGCGCAACCACCAATGACAATGAGCGGAGAGTGTGTATCGTAACGCCACGGCTGTCGACTGCGTGACCCTGTAAGTTAGAGTCTCTTTCCAAGTGCCCGTTCTCCAACAACAGGCTGGCACTACCGGGCAACGTGCCCCGCGTACGCCACTGTCGCACAGGAGGACTGAGCTGTACTTCACCGGAGCTATCCAATAGAATTTAACACCTAACCGCAACCGCGCTCACGCTAATATGTAAAAGAAGTCACTGTAAATGTAAGAAATTCTGACATTTTCAAACAGGATGAGAACACTCCGTGATTGGCTTGACGTCATCTGGCGCAAATCGCTTGGCCAGAAGTCATGTTTTCCTAGTTGATGCAAGGCCAGTTACATTGTTTACGGTGTCAATATTTTAACGTAGGAATTAAAAAACTATTTGCAGCCACAACACATTCGTGTTGAAGTCTTTAAACGTGGAGTGCGGTGGATATTTATCTTGGTGGTGAACTGTGCTGCAGAATATGCATTTAATTTAATACAAATCTACTAGACGTATGGGTAGCTAATGCCTTGCACCATTTCATGCCCGTATTTATAGCCTGCTGGTTTCTTAGATCTCGCGTGAGAGAATATCAAAGTAAATGCGTTCGTGACGTGAGATTCACACTAAAATACTAGTCGTCCTTCGATACCGTACTTAGCACGTTAATAATAATTTAAATAATCACCTAGATATTCACGTATAATTTTACTCTAAAAGCTATTTTTGTGCAGCCTCTTACAAGATGCTTCCAAAAGCTTGACAGCTTCTTTTTTCTGACGATTCTGCTAGATTGTTTGCCTCTCGCTTAGTAAATAATTCTAATTTTTGTAAATTTTCTGACTTATGCCTTTATTTATCTGAATGTAGGATATATGAACTAAAAAACATAAAATTTGTCTGGATAGGAGTGTAATAGTTTGTTGCTATGTGATTGATTGTAACGCCAACCATTTACCTTTTTAAAAAGTTATTTTTACTAAGTAGCACATTAACTCAGATTTGGAGTATCTTCAAACTGTTGCGCTGTGTGCTTATGATAGGTTAATGAATTATTTTTAAATAGCCATTAATCATAAAGCAAAAACAACAGTCCCTGGCAAATAAACACAAAAATGCCCACCAATAAAAACATAGAAGAGAACAGAAGGTGGCACATTAACACACACACAAAAACCAGAGGAAGCTGTTGTAAACAAACAATATCAAAGTGGAAGCAATGCACGATTAAATAAATGCTGGGCTATCATACGCAACAGGCAAAGAAAAATAATTATTTAAATAGCTAATTAAATATATAGGCTCTCTCGCCATAATCAACAATACACACCAGAGGAAAAGATATTAAATGAGAACTCTGAAATTTGTGGTTGCTCAAAATGATTATTTAATTTTTACTGTAATATTGATTATTTTTCATTTCTTTTTTTTTATTAAATTAAAAAAAAATTATTAACATTGATCAATAAGTCCATTAGTAATGCAATTATACTGAAATTTTAAGAAGCCCAAATCTTGCAGGCACAGTTAAATAAAAATAGTGAATTGATTATATAATTATTATTTTTCTTAAATTCACAATAAAATTATCTACACAATAAATGCCCATTCTATAGGCTAAATAAATACTGTACGTCCGAATCACTGACGTAGTAAATTAATAAAAGCAAAATTACAAGCAAGTTGGGTGCATCCGTTAGGCCTTATAAAATTTTAAATTGTTATTAAATTCAAAATAATTATTTAAAATGCACAAAATATTACATAAAAAGGTAAGTGTGACAGCTGTTAATTTATAGATTAATATATACAAATTTAGTTGCTGCTTCAAGGTCCCGCAGTAGAAGAGTTCAGCACGCTGGGGTGGCTTCATGTTTCCGAGTTACAACGACGAAACAAAGAAGACGAAAATGTGAAGAAAATGCCCCAAAATAGGCCAGAATGACTGGACGTCTCACATAGAGACTACAGGTAAACTCATCAATAGTCCAGCTTGTGAATAGGCCAAGACGAGAAAAGGGCAAGGTGTGGATAGGCCTGGTCGAGAATAGGCCAGGACTTGAATACTCGAAGACGTGAATCTGTCTGGACGTGAATCGGCAGGGACGTTTACACTCACAGACGAGGGCGAAGAGAATCATTTGATGGAATTACAGATGAAACAACTACAAGAAAGATTTTTAAAAAAATGTAGCACTACAGTTTTACTACATCAAAATATATTGATTAGCTACATTAGGTATAAAAATAAATAATGGCAACTTAAGTGCCAAGATCTGCCAAAAAGGTAGGAACACCAAAAACACTCATCTTGACGATACGCTCATCTTGACGATACAGTGGTTAACGGCAAAGTGTTAAGAAATGCAACAGAAGAAGCTGCAGAAATGTTGAACAAAAGAGCATCGAAGAAAGGTTAGCCACAGTACCAACATCGGCAAAGTGCGCGTTGAAGCACAGTAGCATGCTGTAATCACATGATCAGAATCGCTTAAGTGCATCGAAATCATGCGGTGAAACACAGAAATCATGCACTGCAACTACAGCAGCACGTGTCATAAAGACGGAGGTACGACAGAACAACTGACAGAGGAATGTAAAGCTCAGCGACTACAGTCCTGCTAAGAAAAAAACACTGTAGCACGACTAGGTCGGCTCGAACTAATGTAACAAGAAAGAATAGCTGTAATTGAAAGTGAACATTCGGAAATATCATTAATAAATTATAATTACTCAGTAACACATTATTGTTAATATAATTTTAAACAAGTTCTTGAAAGTGCAAAAAAATTAACTAGCCAGAATTTAAGAAATATAAATTTAAAAAATTTCATATGCATATTATTTTTTAAGTTGTATCGTATTTGATACGGCACACTGTACATGTTTGTAATATATGTTGATGGGAACTGAATTAGAAACAATATCTGCTAGACTTTTCAATATTTAACTACAAAATTGATACGCTTTATTGTGTTCTGCTACCTACAGTGACTTCTGGAACTACTTGGGTTTGTCCATGCTGCAGTTATCTATTATTTTTACCAAATTCAGTATACAAAAGTGCAACTTTTCCGCAATATTAGAAATCAAATTCGGAAAATGTTTGTTTTCAGCCCACCCTAGTATAGAGCCAATCTCTAAAATATTATGTACAAGTATTGAAGAAAAAAACTTAAGTGATCGTAGTAATGACTCGCAGCTTCGCTGAATAATTTATATCCACTGCTTTCCAAAATTTTTCACGTTTTATTTCATTAACATGTAACTCCCAGAGTGTTTTTAGGAAATAATTAGAACGCTTATGTACTATATAAGATGTGAATAGCTTTTGTTTTGCACCAACTCGAGATTACTTAACTATCTGTCATATTTCTCGCGATGTGCACACGACTGCTATGGGCGATAGACAGCAAGCGGCCTAGATTTTCGCCGGATGACGTCACAGTGGGCACCATGTTGAAGTTGAGCGTTTTGGCAGGGTTTTTAAATTATGTTACGTTTCTCGCCGACTACACCTGAATCAACGCATGGAAATTAAAAGGAAAATGTGATTGTTGCTTAAAATTGCCTGCAAAATTGAATTAAAGTATAAAAAAAATATTGCGCGTGTTCCCTATTATATATTGTAATGTGAAACTTGAGGATTCATAATTGTCGCATACATTGTCTCAAAGCGTGAAATGTATATCAGTACACTGGTATTTTTCGATCAAAAACTTACTGCATGAAGTTAGCTTCTATCTACTGGTGTTCAGTTAAAAAGTTAAACACTTAGTGACTTTCTTGAGAAACTTTTTTTCTGTATGTTTTGTGGAAAAATTATAATATTAGTCAATTGAATACCATGTTATGTTCCCTGACGGATGTCTTTGAATAAGAGCCCTACAAAAATTTCCCAAAAAAAAAACTGCAAACACATAGGTCTGAGTTACTTTTCCTGAGTGCTATGTTCACTTTCAAAACATTTTGGGCAGTAACACAAATATAAATACATAAATATTTATTTAAAGTCAAGCCTAGCTACTACAACAAGCCATAGTTTTCGAGAAATTTGTCGTAGTTGCGCTGTTGTCGTACGTTCTGAACTACCTGACTTCTACCCCTTAAAGATTTTTTTTCTCAGTTTCTGTTAATCTGTTGCCAGTGTAAAACAGACAAATTTCTAGAAAGTAATATTTCCATTTGGTAGGCAGAATTTTTCTGAAGAAATTTGATGTATCCTCGCATCGTCTTAAGCTGTGAAGCCGCCGCCTCATCCTGCCCGTTCCGTATTCCTGCATCTAACGGTAATCCTTTCTACCTTAATTATCCCCGCATATGTCAGTGCACTCCAACCTGACACCAAGTATTTTTTGTTAAAGCCTACCTAACCCATCCTTAGCTTTCCTTCGCTCACGAAACCCGGAGCAGGGATGTTAACGGAATATTTTCCTACGAGACGTCTTTCCGCCTGTAGGCACGCCACCTGCAGCACAGGAAGTTAACAGGAAAGGGAGGAACCATCCCCTCGCATCTGAGCTGTCTCTCAATTGGTGAACAGCCGGCCAATCACCACAGACCGCCCCAAGAGAAGAGTATAAATTAGAAAGCAGGAGCCACCGAAGTCAGTCGCGATCTGATTGCCACTCGCTCAGTAGCAGTTTACCTGCTACAACTGAAAGTTTCAGTTCTGCTGCGGTAGATTTCTCTATCATCATCACCCCTTCAAGCTACAGCTCCAGGCTGGGAAGACCAGCGACTGCCGGACCCCTTCCAGAAGTGCCCATCACGACCGTGAGAGCCTTCTACGACAGCTGTCCAGCTTTGCCGACCAAGAGCCACTCTCCGAGGCATCGTCACCTGCATCAATGACTCTCCCCGCGGAAACTATTGCCTTTTAGGCCTGTTTTCAATTGTTGGCGTATGCCAATAAATCATGCAGCAACCTTATACCTATCTTTGCTTCACTTACCATACCTTCCCACTCCATTGTTAACAAACCCATTTACCTATGAGACACCTGTGACCCCTACATCCTATAGGATCGCCACGGGAGTTTGCTTATTGGGTCGTTGTAAGTAATCCTACGTCTGAAAGGAGGCGTAAGCCGCGCACTTTCCAGGTTTTCCTCATTAATGCCATCTGGAGGTAACGCAGTTTCATTATGCTCTTTCCGAGCGGTATCGAGTTTTTTCTTGTCTGGGAGAGGTGAAAAGGCATAGAGTTGTGCTGAGGCACACTTCTAACGCTCCTCTTTAAGGCATTACATGTTGCAGGCATTGTACATTTTGAACATGGATAGTAATATGTAAGTAATTTAACTTAGAAATGTAAGTTTGTAATTTGAGTATATTTGTAATTCTCAAACAATTTACGAAACTGTAGGTACTTCAAAAGTTATAATATTTTCTGTGCTACATGAAATAAAAACTCTTTTTAAAATACATGTTTCGATGTACTGTGTGAATAATGGCATTTAAGAGACATATTATTATCGGGTGGGTTAATGGTTTGAAACATAATATTTTTCTAATATTACAAAAAAATTTGTGAATTTTACATGCACATGTTATACAGTTTTTTAAACTGAGAAATGGAAAAATTATGCAGCTAAAATTATCAGTATCACTATTTGCATTTTTTTTTTTTTTCAGAGCACAGAGAAATGTGTAGCGTAAATGAAATCCATAGGCGTTAGTACTTTTGAGCATGATCTTTAACAAAGGTTTGATTAAAATTCAATATTTTTATGTTGTATACCATTTTAAAATTATTGAAATACAATTTCAAATACATAACAGCTTTTGTACACTTAAAATTTTTCTCAGTCTATTTTCTGAATAATGCCGGTAAACATGTCCCTTCACAAATTCAAGAAAACTGTTTCGTACTCCAACATAAGTTTCCTTGAAAATAATTTCTTCATACGCAACTGAGCCATAAGTTCATGATAGTAACACTACTGCTAATTTACAAATTTACAGGCAGTTAACTTAAAATATATTCATTATATTTACTGATCCATAATCCGTATGTGAGTGTATTCGTAGGTTTTTGGAAATATGACCCTAATGCACATTTACAATAGATTTCGGTTTATAATTTCTGTGGGCACTAATTTTGTTAATATAATGTACATGTACTTTTAAAAAAAATCATAAATTTAAGAAGTTTTTAATTTAAAAGTGCAATACGGGAAACTCGTGTTTTATACACACCAAAATTAATTGTGTCTCTTAATGCATCTATAACAAATGAAAGTAGCGATTGTATAGGCCTATGTAATTTTGTATGCATATAATTACGTGTGACAGTGGTAGTGTTAATTAAATATTTAACAGTTTTGGATGTATTGTAATGTCAGGAGTTCACAACAGATGTATATTCAGTCAATTTGTGTATAATAATTGTATGTTTATTATTATTTTAACAAGGTTACAGTTTTTATCAGAATGAGCCGTTAAATGGCCCAATATACTCTCTACTCAGCCGAAGGCCTCAAAAAAAAAAAAAAAAAAAAACCACTCCGAGGGCTTAACCCCACGGATAAGCTCACACAAACAGGGCAAGACTCAGCAACACTCCTACCTATCCTTATAGATGTAGGTTGCAAGGGTAAAGTAACTGCATTCTTGAACAAAGAAAACTCGAGCAAAATCACTAATCACCTATATATATTCAGGTACTTTTTTACATTTACATGACGTTACAATGTTAAGCATACATCCAAATGGGTGCTAAATGCGCACAGTTCAATTTTACACACTCTCAGATCCTGTCAACTGCCCACCACATAGACAATAAAGGGCCAGAACTTATTACAATTACAATATCAAACGCATCGAGTTTTCCACCACAAAACCTTAACAACACTCATAACACTCATAAAGGGTTTAGTTAGTCTCCAGCAATTTCCAGGAAATCAGAAGAAAAGATAGACAATCTCCTTGTCTGAGGGCGACCTTAATTTTTTATCAGCACGTCAGCCTGCGCAATTCCAGGCACCTTGACATTGTTTGCCGTTATGTGGCTCTCCCGGCCTTGTTAACGGCTCCGCTTGACACACAAGAAAAGAGGGAAGCTAAAGTTTGCTATTTGCCCCAGTTGGGTGGACCTTCAGAGCGACCATTTGGGCCGGCTCAGAAACAAGCAGGGGAGACTCACCCATTTCTCGTTGTTAATGCCGTCACTTAAGCGGACTCACCACACGACCGCAATGTCCCACGGTATTGCATTTTCCCACCTAGGCAAGCAATGCAGAGCGCACACAGGAAGTCCTGGTCACCATTCGGCAGCACTCGTTAATCCCTTTTTCAAACTGAGGGTGGCTTCCCTTCCACGACCCTTCCTAGTCCACGCCCGACACAAGAGTGTCTTTCTCTTGCTCGAGCAGCCGCCAGCTCGACTTGCCGACGCGCGCGCCCCTACGGCCAGTCAACGGAACCAGACCACCCCCTCCCCTCCCGGGCCTACCCCTCCATGGCCAGTGGAGTGGGAGGTCCGAAGAGGAAAGGGAATGCGCCGGCACCGTCAACTGGGGCTTCCACCATTTACCACTCTACCCGAGATCCTCGAGATTTCTGGAAACCCAGGAAAAAACCCTCTAGAGAACCCAAGACCCAACCTGGACTTAGGAATCAACGTAAAACTTTCCTAAAGGAGGCCCTGTAATTAAGGGTGATCGCACAAGAAAGTTGGTGTTTTTATATTCTGTTGCTACCACAGGTGTGTGCCCGAATCTCGTGGGAACAATTTCACAAATCCCTGCAAATCTAGCACAAGAGCGACACTCTGTGCTAGGCACAAGTTTCCTACCCACACCTCTCTACTCACTTCATTAGGCGACGTACTTACTCGCTAACAGGACACGGGATTAACTACGACCATAACATAAGCAATATAAAATTTTAACAAACTCACTTTTAATATCAATAAGGTTTACAAGGTATACTGAACAAAGGCCCTCAGGCTGATCACAAAACGTAGAATGTCTGGTAACAAATCAAATGGAAACATTACACCCAGTTAACAAATACAAATAAATGGGGCTTCTGATCCCCTCGTGACCAAGACGGCACCGCATCGCCTAACGGCGCTAAGAATTAGTGAAGGTTAAAAACAAACTCTAAGAAAAAGGTTCCAAATATTAATAAGACTTACCAGAAACTAATAAATGAAAGCATGGTGCCGCGACGGCTACGAAGATCTCGGTGAACTCACTCGCTAGCAGGACGGAGGAAGAGTGACCTGAAACCGCTCAGGAAGGCACGCCTAGGCTCGGGAGAGAAGGGGAAAAAGGGGGGGAAGCACGAAGATGGCCGAACATTCACGAAGCTGCGCCAAGCGTGTCAGAGTCTATGCGGGAGGGGATAACGAGTTCATTGGCGGGCTAGCACACGGCGCACTATTCAAAGTCACAAGCCGGTACAAAGTCTGTCCAGGAAAATCAGTCTCATACTCTATAAGCAATCCTTCAGGGCACATGGGGTTGAGCTGAACAGCTCAGGTGTACTGTTGTAAGGTTAAAGGGAAATTTTTAAAATAATATGGTCCCTCGATTCTGACTTGAGATTTTAGTAATAGAGTAATTAAACTGAAAAGGATTGTTAAATACAGAAAAGTTGTAGATACTTTAAGACAACATGCATTGCACTGAGTGCAGAAACTGGAAGTATCGTTCCATAATTCTTTTGGTGCCACTTAATATTTCAGGTCGGGAAATATTCGGGTGGGAAAAATTTTTCTTTTGGGAAACTGGTTGGGATCGGGAAATATTAAATTTTTTGGCGTTTCATGAAATATGTTTTTTTGTCTGATCAACGCATTTCTTTGCTTCAGTAAGTTTAGTACACAAGTTCTAAGTAGCCTGTGTCGTTAGGTTTAATAGTTGAAATTAGATTTTAAACATAACCTCAGAAAAATAACCACTGTTTTTAAACTGCTAAGTCTACAAACTTATAATTAAATTAAGTCATTTATTGTCATGAAAAAAAACAAGTTCTTCTATGTGCTCAACTGAAAGAGATTTCCTTTTGGGAGATACTATGTTTCCAGCTAATGAAAACTTGTGTTCACTTGATGCACTTGTCGCTGGGATTCCAAGGTATCTTGTGGCCAACTTGCATAAATTAGGAAATAGTGTTGTGTCCTTTTCACTCCACCATACAAGAGCATCTTCATGCCTTGGAATGCACAGCATACTTACATAATCTGACACTTCCACTGAAACATCGCAATCTGAAGCACCAGAAGCTGCTGCCAACTGATTAAATGTTTGCCACAAGCTGCTGCCTTTTATTTCATTTGAATCTGTGGCAACGTCTGAATCTGTGGCAACGTCTGAATCTGGGGCTCCTGCAAAGTAAAGTAAGTACTGAGCACAATGTTTCTGTTATTTCATAAAGCCCTCCTCAAATTTAAATAATTCACACACACACATATATGTGTATATATATATATATATATATATATATATATATATATATATATATATATAAAATCCTTCGCAACTGTTTGTGGTACAACTTCCTTAATTCTATTCCGTAAATGCTTCACTGCCAAGTTCTTGTCATCTGTGGGAACCACAATAGATTTAAACCTGGGGTCCAAAAGCGTACCAGCAGTGTAGATTGGCTCACTTTGCTGGTATAATGGGAACCGTGATTGTAGAGCACTGAGAAGAGATTTTGCAAGCATGATAACAGAGCCAACTTCGCCACGGTAAGATTCAAAGCAGCGGGAAAGGCAATCTTCCATGGAAAAAATTACTGGAATAACCACTGATGCAGTGGGAATCCTTTTCCCGCTAAGTTCGCTTGTAGCTTGATGAAGAGGCATGCAATATATGAAATTAACTTTGCACTAAACGCCACTCGTTTACTGTCAAATTGTCAACATATAGACTAACTAGATGCCTTGAAAGTGATTCTTTGTTTTTCAGAAATTTTTTCAACATGATATTGTTAAAAGTTGCGGGCTAGGTACGTTTGGGGATGGAGGTCTTTGATAAAATAAAGAAAATAAAGCTAACCTAGTTTATTTACAAACTGTATTTACAAAAAAAGCAACCTATGTCTATAATGATTTACCACAGTAAATGTCAATCAGAACAAAAAACTATTATTTACATAAAGAAAAAAAAATACATCTACATAAGTTCTCTGTACATGGAAAGGTTACTAGTCACTCACAGTGGTGGACCCAATGAAAGAAGACTGAAGAATCTTTTTCTGGCCTAGAAACACCTTCTTCCTACTACTTGCTGCAGTCACACTCGCTGGACACCCTCGAACAGTCGTCGCAACCCAACACTTTTCACTATCACTTAAGCCCACATCAGGCACCTGCCAGCAAAAACTCTCTCACTCCTGCTGCATCTCCCCCTTATATACCCACACCTACATCTCAAATTATCTCGACCAGTCTGTGTTCTCCAACCTCCTGGAAAGACATCGCTTCAATGTCAAGCACCACCCCGAGAGATAAAGAAGGAACAGGAACATTCTAGGACACTATATCTCCCTCGGTTATCCAATATTGGGTGCAGTTGGTCGCCACCACACATGGGCGACACAATGTACGCCGAACCTCTTTGTTGTTGCCGCTGCTATATCGGCTTACACTGCTCTCCGATTACAGCGGCGTGAAGGTTGTTATCGTGGAGTAATACAATCCATCCAGCACCCAAGGATGTCTTTTAGCACTGCCGCCACTGTATTGTATTGCGCCACTCTGCCAGACAGCCACGGCGCCAAGGAGTGGGTGGGAAGGGGGGTGTCCTAGCTCCGCCACCACAGTATCATACTACACTGCCCAGCCAGGCAGTCGCGGCTCGCAACATTGCCCCCTTCTCAAGTCTGTTCGTCCCGAGCAGACACAACAGACTCTGGTCCATCATAGAGAGCCAGTCTGTCAATATGCACAACCTTGGGTTTATTGTCAGAGAGCCCTTGGGAACTATCCGGAAGACCACATCATTTATCTTCTTGGCAATCTGGTAAGGGCCTTCTCAGAATTTCTGTAGTTTCTGACAGTATCCTTTCCATCGCTGTGGGTTATACAGCCACACCAGTTGTCCTTCTTGGAATGTCTTTTCAGGTCCCCTCCGATCATACCTCATTTTCATCCGGTCGCAGTTGACTCTTAAATGTTGCCGAGCGAAGTCATGGATTGTGCTCAATTTGCGACGCAGTTCGTCAGCATACACCATCGGTGAAGCAGGCTGCTCTTCTTCTGCTGGCCTCCCAAACAGTAGATCACTTAGAAGACGAAGCTCTCGCCCTAACAGCATCGTCGAAGGTGTTACCCTCGTGGCTTCATGGACAGCTGACCGATATGCAAGGAGAAACAGGGGGCACCTTGGAGTCCCAGTCCTTTTGATTGTCGGCTACAAAAATGGACAGATAACCGCTCGACCATCCCATTCGACTGAGGATGCTAAGAAATAGTCCGTGTCTTCTTCATTCCCAGAATTTTGGTCACTTCCTCGAATAACTTGGCTTCAAAGTTGCGGCCCTGGTCGGAGTGAAGTTCGAGTGGCACTCCAAACTTTGAGAATACATGCTCCACTAAAGCATCTGCCACTGTGCTAGCCTCTGGGTTAGATATGGGTAATGACTTCAGGCCATTTGGTGAAGTAGTCTTGCACCACCAATAGGTACCAATTCTTCCTCTTAGTCACTGGCAAGGGACCCAAAATATCTACTGCCATCTTCTCGAACGGGACTCCAACAATGTACTTCTGAAAGTGACCACGCCCTCTAGTCCTTGGTCCCTTTCTTGCTGTACAAGCATCACTTGTTCGGCATCACCTCTCGATATCATCCTTGCAATGTAGCCAATAGTATCGCAATCTAACTTAATTGAGAGTTTTATTAACTCCAAATGTCCTCCAGCTGCTGAACTATGAAGTTCCTTCAGCACCTCTGGAACTCTAATTTTTGGGAGTACCAGCTGTAGGCGTGTTTCTTTGCCATCTGCACTTTCCCAGTTCAGGTACAGGACACCATTTCTCAGAGATAGAGAATCCCATTGTGCCCAGTATGCCTTAGTTGTAGTACTTTGATCAGATAAATCGGCCCACTCTGGGTGCTGGCCTTTTTCTTTCCTTTCTAGTATTGGCCCAAGAGCAGGGTCCTTTCTCTGATCTTCGCCAATGTTTTCATCGCTCCAGGGATTAGGCTCATTGCCAGTTGTGAACTCTTAGATACTTGTTATCCGAACAGTGTCTTCCCAGCCTGCCCTTCTTGACGATCACAATGAAAACACATTGGCTTGCATGGCCTCTTGGACAGTGCATCAGCATTGTTGTGTAAGCGCCCAGGTCTGTGCTGTATTTCAAAATCGTACTTTTGAAGGTGCTGCATCCACCTAGCTATCTGTCCTTCTGGGTTTTTGAAGTTCAGTAACCAACGTAATGATACCTGATCTGTTCGTAGAATAAAATGCCTTCCATATAAGTAATGGTGAAAATGTATAATAGACTTGACCATTGCCAGGAGCTCCCTGCGAGTTACACAGTAATTTCTTTCAGGCTTATGTAACACTTTGCTGCAATACTCTAATGGCCTCTCTTTTCCATCCTGGATCTGTGACAACACAGCACCAATCCCCACATCGCTCGCATCAGTGTCTAAAATGAACTGTCCATCACTACTAGGATAACCTAGGACAGGAGGTGAAACCAAAATTTTCTTGTAATTTTCTGAATGAGGATTCACAATCGGGGGTCCAGAAAAATTTTCTTTTAGTCTCAGTCAACTCATGTAATGGCTTTGCTGTTGTGGCGAATCCATGCACAAAACGCTGATAGTAAGCACACAGCCCAAGGAAACTTCTTACTTGAGTCCGATCAGTTGGACGTGGCCAACCTCTAATTGATTTTGTCTTCTCTGGATCTGTTTCTATCCCTTCAGCTGACACTACATGTCCCAAAAATTTCACTTTCCTTAGAAACAAATTACACTTTATGGGAACTAGCTTCAAATTAGCTGCTGTTATACTCTGGAGCACTGAATCAAGACGTGTCAGGTGTTCATCAAATGTCTTCCCTGTGACCACAAAGTAATCTAAATAAACCTGACAAATATCCAGAGGTAGTACTCTTTCCATGAGTCGTTCAAATATTGCTGGAGCATTGCACAGTCCAAAAGGCTTGACCTTGAATTGCCAAGTTCCTTTCCCTTGTACAGAAAAGGCAGACTTCTCTCTATCTTTCGGGGCCACTTCACATTGCCAGTAACCGCTTTTCATGTCCAAGGTTGACAACCACCAGCTAGGCTATGCAGAATGTCATCTAGCTGAGGAAGTGGGTAGCAGTCTTTCCTGGTCACATCATTCAGCCGCCGGTAATCTACACAAAATCTTGTTGAGCCATCTTTCTTCTTAACCAACACAACTGGAGATGACCAGGGGCTGTTTGATGGCTCTATCACATCCAGATCCTTCGTTTCCTTCAGATTGTCATCAACTACCTCATGTGAAGCAAGAGCTAGATGTCTAGGGGGTTGCTTGATAGGTCTGGCATCTCCTGTATTAATATGGTGATATGCCACAGATGTCCTCCCAAGATCATGTGAACCACATGAAAAAACATTTTGATTCTTTATTAAGAGTTCTGCAACAGCGTTCTCTTGTCTCCAGTCCAGGTTTTCCTTTGTCCTCTTCAGGAGTTCTGTAAGTGTTTTGGGCAGAGTATGCTTCACAAGGTCCTCCCTTAAGACCTTAGACTCAGTGGTGTTTATCTGGGAAACCTGCTTACACAAGCCAATCGTTGCCTCCTCCTCAAGACGAATTGCCTTGTCAGTCAAGTTCATCATTCTAACAGGGAAATTATTTGATCTTGATGAAACCAAAGTCCTGGCTACAAGTACTCCATCAGGGAGGTTACTCCCTCTTCTAATAGGCTCGATTAATCCTAGGTGCCTTACAAACTGTCCTGCACAGCGCCCTGGTATCACAATTTTGCTAGAAGCTGGCAACACAGTGGCCTGACAACAAACTACTGGGCAGCTGACTGGCGACATTAATTCTGGTCGTGGTGTCAGTACCAACTCGGTTTCACCTACCTTCAAGACCCCCAGTCAAGTGTCAATGCAGCATCCTAGTTTACGCAGAACATCTAGTCCCAGTAAACATGCATCCGCAATATCCGCTGTGTAGACTTCATGCTCTTTTTCTAGTTAACCCAATTTTAGATGCCCACACTTCTTCCCTTTCACTGGTGTTGTCTCACCAGTTACAGTGGTTAACATGCACACTCCAGTACTATGATCACGTGATTTCAGTGGGAATGGCCTAATGATGTCTGGCCTGACGACAATAATGGTCGCCCCTGTATCTACAACCATCTGACAGGGTACATCATCCAGGCTGCCCTCTACCAGCAATTCATCAAATTCCGGTTTCACTGAACGTACTCGAAGGAATTGTGGGGCCTTACCTTCAGCAATCACGACCTTCGCCCCTCAAGACCGGTGTTTACATGTTTCCCGAATTTTGAACTGATTTGTTGGTCTCACCTTGTTGTGGGTCTTGGTTTCTTTGCTGATACTGTCGGTACTGGGCTCTCAGGTGTCCAGGTCATCAACATTCCCAGCACTCTGTGGCCGCTTTCCTGGTCGAGGGCGGTGTTCCAAAGCACCAACTCTGCTGGAAATGATGCTAATTGCTGTCTTAATTTCCTTCAGGGTATTCTTGACGCTGTTCCCCTCTTCTTCGCTTGTTACTTTTGCTGCTCGCACCACACGCTTATTCGCTGGCACCTGCCTTTCTAACTCGACTTCCAGTGCACGGTCTAGAGCTTTTTGCATGGTGTGAGGCGCTGCCAGGCGTACTGCTTGTCGCACCTGCTAGTCTGGAATGGCATCGACAAAGAACCCAATGGCAAGCACATCTCGTGCCTCCTCTGGACACCCCTCAAGTGACAGATAGACTAGTCTCACAATGTCTTGCTAAAGTTTCTGAAGTTACTCCCCAGGTCGCTGGCTACGGCTTCAAAGTTGGGTATGGTGGGCATGTCGTAAATAGCGGTCCCCGAAGCTCAGCTCCAGGTCAGAGACTAATGTAGAATACTCCCAAGCGATGTCGTTCAGGTAAAGATTGGAGTATACTGAGTGCAGGGCCCCTCAACACTGCTGCCAGGTAGTAGGCACGTTGCTCTTCTGTCCAACCATTCAGGGTTGCAACAATCTCATATTGGTGCTGATATTCACGCCATGGGGTTTGGCCATCATAAGGGGCAGGCTTGATTGTAACCCCCTTTCCAGCCACAGGTATGGCAACCTTAGCTGTATTAATGTGCTTTGATAGTCCTACCGCCAATCCTGACATCGCAGAGCACCTCCCGTCGTTACCCTGATGTCTCAACTCTAACTTCGTCGAGCCGCTATCCCGACACACCAATGGCTGACCACCTATCTGTCGCTGTAAAAATTTCTCCCATTCTGTCCTTAAGACACACACCTCTTTCTGCAGGTCGTCTTTCACACTTCCGATTTTCTTTTCGGCATTTTCATTAACACTGTCGTTTCTACGGTCCACCAATTCACTGACATTGTAAATTTTTAGGTCCACCATTTGAGAAACACTATCAATTTTCAATTTTCTTCTCCACGTACTCTATTTTCGTATACACTAGCTCACTAATTCCCTTTATCTTCTTGGCAACATTTTCCTATCAACACTGTAAATTTTCCTATCAACACTGTGAATTTTCTTGTCTACATTCTCATTATCACTGTCAATTTTCCTATCAACACTGTCTATTATCTTGTCTACATTTTCGTTAACACTGTCAATTTTCTTGTCTACATTCTCATTAACACCGTCAATTTTCCTATCAACACTGTCTATTTTCTTGTCTACATTTTCGTTAACACTGTCTATTTTCTTGTGTACATTCTCATTAACACTGTAAATTTTGGTATTTACACCGCTTATTTGGCTACTTAGTCCCTGTATTAGTGCTTGCAAACCCTCTAGCTCACTAGCCATTTTTCTTGTAAACATAAACTTATAACCTGAAATTTCCTACCTGATAAAAATTTACAAGTTTGATTAAATATCTAACCATCTACACTTAATTTTAACATCATTTAAAACATTTAATTAAATTTAAATAATTGCCTCCATCCCACTTCTGACACCAGTGTTACAACTTGCGGGCTAGGTACGTTTGGGGATGGAGGTTTTTGATAAAATAAAGAAAATAAAGCTAACCTAGTTTATTTACAACTGTATTTACAAAAAAAAGTTACCTATGTCTATAATGATTTACCACAGTAAATGTTAATCAGATCAAATAACTATTATTTACATAAAGGAAAAAAATACATCTACATAAGTTCTCTGTATATGGAAAGGTTACTAGTCACTAACAATGGTGGACCTAATGAAAGAAGACCGAAGAATCTTTTCTGGCCTAGAAACACCTTCTTCATACTACTTGCTGCAGTCCCACTTGCTGGACACCCTCGAACAGTCGTCGCAACCCAACAGTTGTCACTATCACTTGAACTTACACCAGGCACCTGCCAGCAAAAACTCTCACGCTCCTGCTGCAGCTCTCCCTTATATACCCCACACCTACTTCTCGAATTATCTCGGCCAGTCTGTGTTTTCCAACCTCCTGGAAAGACATCGCTTCAAAGTCAAGCACCAGCCTGAGAGATAAAGAAGGAACAGGAACATTCTAGGTCACTATATCTCCCTCGGTTACCCGATATTGGGTGCAGGTGGTCGCCACCGCACATGGGCGACACAATGTACGCCGAACCTCTTTGTTGTTGCCGCTGCTATATCGGCTTACACTGCTCTCCGATTACAGCGGCGTGAAGGTTGTTATCGTGGAGTAATACAATCCATCCATCACCCGAGGATGTCTTTAGCGCTGCCGCCATAAATTTCTGTTAATGCTTGTTTTGTTGAATGAAACCATCTAAATTTTTGTAATGAACTGTATGTACACAGTGTGTATTTTCATTAATCAGCAAATTATTTACACAATGTGTATTTTCATTAAGCAGCAATTCTTCATTATAATTTATAGTTCATTTGTGTTGTGTTACACTCCTCAAACCACTATAAACATTGCTACAAAAGTAAATTTGATGTCAGAAGGGTAGATATCCTTCACGAGTGGTAAAAAAAACGCGACACATAATCACAGTATAGGGTCATTCCATTTTAAATCAACAAAATTTTAAATACTATATTTAGTTGCTGCATGATTTTTGGTTTTCATAAAATTTTGTAGGATTTTGGCACATACTAACTAGAGTACCTAAAAAAATTTTTAGGACAATTTTTTAAATATACATGCATTATTAAATTCAATGGTGCACTAAAATTTGCGTTTTCAGTACTTTTCGTTGTATTATCTGTTGTTAATTACCAATTAAACATAGAAAATCGATGTTGGTCTCATTTGAAAGGTTTCAAGCATAGACTACATTGCTTATACAGAATAATAGTGATTTGTGTTGTTTAACTCCTATAATTATTAAAAGTGAGTTTTTTTTACCAACAATCTAAATTTTTTACATTGTGTAGGAGGACAGAACCAAGGTTGATATTTTTTCTAGTTAAGGGTGCTCGATATGGTATGCTAAACAGTGAAAAACTTGTGTACTGTTATTGATCATTATTCAGAGTAAATTAAGTTATGGTATATCGTTTTCGGAAGTAGGTGTCGTAAAGTCATATAATTGTCTAAGACATTTAATATATATGAAAAACTGTTAACTTAAAAAAAATCTGGAAAATAAGTTATTTTTTTTAATGATTTAGTTAATTATAGTGGAGTAATGCAGTACGAATAACACATAAAGCCATGTCTTAGACTTGTACCTTACCATGCTCTATAGTATGTTGCAATCGAAACATTTCTGGAATAATTATAATTCTGTAAAATCAGTAATTAAAATTAAATAATCTAAATTTTTTACCCGATAAAAACAGGACATCTACTTGTGGAGATATGTTGCTTCTATCCCCAGTACTGCGAGTGAACGTGGAGCCGTTATGAGAGGATAAGGAAGTGGCAACTGACAGGGATTATCTGCAGGGCTCAATCTATCAGCTAGAGACTGATTTTTACGAAAATGCCTTCAGTCAGGCAGTAAAGACGATTGAGGTGTTATTTTATTCAGTTTTATTTATTTATTTAAATCGACTTACTATTGCAAAACAGCACCAGCACATTGTAATGGCTGTAGCATGGTAACTGTTAGTTTCTGGACGTGGCTTCCTATTCAATATATGGTCTACTGAGACCCCTCTGCTTGCCCTAGAAGTTTGTAATATGAATTTCTGAACATTCCGTATAGTCGCTTGTCTTAGGATACACATCAAGAAGGAACTGAGTATCATTATTTTTAATTTGAACTGTTACATGTTCACTTGAGTATGATTTTGGCTGATTTGTAAGTGTTTACAATCAAGATGTTTAAATGCATAATTAGTGTATGTATTTGGTAGTTTTTAACTATGTGTACAGCATAAAAGTAAATTAATTAATTGTGACATTTTTATAAATACAATTTCTTTAAGATTGAAATGGTGCCCCAGCAAACACAAATTAACTGCATTGTTTAATATTGTGTTGCCACACAATTTTTTATTTGCTGTGTCGCCATCTTCAGCTTTTGTACAAGTGTTGTTGTCAGCTGTATTGTCTATCTCTGTTGCTATGCACTCAGGGGAGGGGCAAGCGAGGAATAGATAAGCACACATGGTGTGTCAACAAAAGAAGATGAATAATGGGAAACAGGATGAGTCAACCTCATGGCTGGCCTTGATTCAGTGTAGTACTCACAACTTCACTTGCCGTGCATACGCCAGAATTTTGTTCTAATGGATGTTTTTGGAGTTTTTCACTTTTTTTCTACAGCTGTGGCTTATTGATTAATGGTAACTACTGCTAGAATTACTGCATCGTAGTGATCATATTTTTTAATATCTTACCTTTTCTACTTGTGATAAGTGGTTTTTTTCTTCTTGATAATAATATATTAATTTTTTTATGAGGCTCATAACTACTAATGTAGTTGCATTGTGTGACCAATTACATAGTTGTGGTGCTTGCTTGACTTTAACAGGTGTTGTACTGTGTGTGTTCATATAGCTGCTCTAGGGACAAGCAACTTCGACCCATTTCTACCTTGCAACTCTCATCACATCAGAAGTGGGAGACGCAGACGTGCCCCTCGTCTGGGTCCCACTGTGACTTTCACAACGGACCGGCAGCCACGCAGTATGGGGGTGAACGTTGGCTTCATCCCGATGTCACAGCAGGAGCAGGCTTCACAGTCATCTGGGAACCCCTCTTCAGCTGCTCCGCCACAGACACAACCACCGCCACCGCCGCCGCCATCTCAGCAAACTGCTGAACCTAACTTAGTCAGCTTCTTTGACATGTTTGGAGGTCTGGCCGCCAACATCCTGTCGAATGCCAACAACATCCTTTCCTCGGAGCATAGCAGTCCTCCCCAGGGTGCCCCGGGCCATGAGAACACATCTGCTGCTGGCTTCCAACAGTTCCTGCACAGCTTGCTGGGCCCTAGTTCTCAGGGTGCTGTGAGTTGCTATCTCTTTTTTTTTTCTCTGAGCTTTGGAGCTAGATGCAAAATAATGGGTGTTCAGTTTCATTTTGTATTAAATTTCTTCCGCTCTACTGCTTCATTTTTTTATCCAGAGTAGCCTTTTGTTTTTAAGACATCTTAAATGTGGTGGCTAGTAAAGTGTTATAGTAATTGTTTTAACTTATTCAGAAGTTGTTTTTTTATTAAATGAAAGATAACATATAAATAAATTTTAAATATATGTTCATGGATGAAAAGATTTGAGCAGTTCTTGACAGCCAGTTGTTAAGTGTGAAATTCAGGTAAAGATTTATGTAGGAGGCTGGATGAACTTCAGTTAGGAATGACAACTTAACAATCATAGCTACTATATTTAATTGACAGAAATATCACTTCTTAGAGTTCCTTGAACGCAATTATACATTAATGGTACATTCTCATCTGAGTCTGAAACATTGTAATTTAGTTCTATACTATTTTGATATCTTGTTTGTTGTTTTTACATGTTTGAATTTTCCACATATCGATACTCATCAGTTGTATTTAATACACTCGCACATATTACGTACACAGTTTACTTGGCAAGAATATTTCTGAAGATCTATGACTGCCTCTGGTGCAGGGCAACAGTGCATCATATCAGTGGTAAACACTTTCGTTACACAAGTCTTGTGATGTCCAACCACATATAAAAAATTTGCAGTTACAAAAACATAATTGTGCACAAATGCTTTACATGACTGCTGAGACAGAAATGCGCCAATGTGAAAATCCCCACGTGCATTGTTCCTAAAGACATCAATTTGCTGTATCAATTATTTTCAATATTTGGGACAATGACACACATTTGATACTGCTTGTTTACATTTCTCGTTAAGAGTGAGTCCTAGTTACGTTGTACAAGGCAGTTTAAAGGTCCCAGCAAAATGTTCATCCAAATTCTCACGTAAAGCAGCACTGTCTTCGGTTTCATGGTGCTATCGATCAAAGAGGATTATGTCTGCTGCTGTGTCTGGCATGGCTCTGGGCACACTTGTAAAAGTTCTTGGGAAGGGGGTGGGGGCAGAGGGTTGCGAAGGACACTTGCCTCTTGTTACCTGCAAGTCGGCTGAGACCAAAGGCGCGGACATGAGGGAGTGTGTTTCACTATTCGGAAAGATTTCCATTGTTTATTATGCTCTTCGTGCTGTGATATGTTAGGTAATTATTCCAGTATTTTTAAATAGCAGAATGCTATCACTAGTAAAATTTTATTTCAACTTACAGTCGTATCTCGAATTACGATCGAGTTAAGTCATGGCAACAGACAGTTGTTTTGTATTACACTGCATGAACATTTTATTATAGCAGGTCAGAAATTTTATTCCATAAAGTTTGAGCAATTTGCTCGTATAAAGAATCTCGTATACAAATTTTCAGAAAAGCTTACGAAAATGCTTTACTGAACTAATAAGAACAAAAAAATTTACGGTATCTAACTTTTGACCCATCAACTACACTTATTCAGGATAAAATTTGAAATATATTGGAAAAGCAGTATACCATTTTTCAACATTATCGTATTACAAGCAAATTTATATTACTTTGATAATTTTCAAGACAAAATCTTACAAATGGATTTGAATTGCTCACTTAATACAGTAAAATTGGCTACTAATTGAAAATGAATATGTATTATGGCAGGAAAAGATAATTTATCATTCTTATGCCTGTCTACTACCTTGATAAAGATTGCAGGGGTCATACATCTTCTGAACTGATATCCTGTATATGCCAGTGGTGAGAGTGGCACAGCAGTAGGCTACAATTTCTGTGATATTTGATTACACTTTGTTGATAGGTTATGAGCATTGTAGTGATAAAATCCATAGTTGCTGTTATTAGCATTAGAGATAAAACACAAAATTTTTCTCTAAATTGATTACCTTCGCCCTCCCCCTCCCTTTTCCTTTCCCCGCGTGTCTTTTTCACGTATACGTGCACACGCTCTGCATTATATTTCATTATTTCATTTAGTGTTAAAGTAGTTACGATATATGTGTAGTTTGAATAACTTAAATACAGTAGAAGCTCGGGATACCTGCTTCGATAAACCGCGCATTCGGCTACTTTGCGGGGTAATTTGTGTCCCCCAAGCTAATGTACCAGAAACTTAACAATCCACTATTTACTTCAAAGGGACGTTTGTTTTGCCGGTTAAACGATCAAACGAGAGAGGCGGAGAAGGACAAAAGGCAGCGGACAGGAAGCTGTATTGCACGTGTTCAAAGAGTTTGACAGGCCAGATGTCTTTATTAGTCGCGAGGAGTCGTGATGTCTTGCTGTGCGGCGGTGCCGAAGGCCTCTTGTTAGGGGTGGTAGGAGTGGAAGGGGAAAGTATTCTTTGGAAGGGGGAAGGGGCAGAAACTGGCACCAGGGAATCCCCAGTCGCTATGTAGGTGGGAAGTGATAGTCACAGCTGACGACACACTAGCAGCTGCCAACAAGAATTTATTGTGATCAGTTCAGTTTTTTATGTGGTGCGATGTCGCAGGAAAGAAAGGCTTATTCGGTGAAAGAGAAGTTAAACATTATCAACGTAACATAAACTAGAGTAGTTTAACAGTTAAACTGGAGTACTATATTACAGTCAGCCCGCCTTATCCGCAGACTTTGTATCCGCGATTTTCACCAACCGCGGTTGGAAAATGAGGAAAAAACGTAAAATATAAACATGACATTCTTAAGAATTCATATTTTCGTGTGCGCATAGTTTGCTGTACAAACTACTAGTGCGTCAGTTGTGCACGAGAGAGCAGTTAGTTTCGTGTTGTCAGCCACTGTTATCTATTCTGTTATGCAATGTGCTTGGTGGGCGCGGTATCTTTTTTTACCAGCAGTCAGCGGATGGTGCGGGTGGCAGGGGCAAGGAAGCGATGCATTGTCGAATGTGTGGGCAGCGGTACTTAACTTGCATAGGTCTTATCGCTTGTTGCACGCTTCCAAAACTAAATGATTTGATATCTATCGCGGGTTGCGTCGCCTGTCGCCTGCCCCAAACTTTGCCGCCCACATGCATGTAGTACACGGACCTGAAGCGCCTCTACTGTGTGCAGTTATACACAATTCCATGGCCTGCAGCGTAATGTTTCCTAAAAATAAAGAATGTAGTGATCCTTCTAAACCGAAGAGAATGTTGCACATTCTTACTTTGACTGACAAAATTAAAAAGTTACATTTAATCAAAGACATAACTGTTGCAATTGGTCGCAGGTACGGGAAAAAAAAAACAAGTGTGCCATTTGTACGTCTCAAAACAAAGCACGACGAATAGGATCAAGTGTTAGTACTGCACCGAAAATGGCAAAATCTATCGAGCTAAGTTAATTTAATTGCAATTAGTGGCGCTGTATTAAAACGGAAACCGCTAAAACTTTTTCGTTATCCATGTTTACCAGTGGAGTTAAATTTTTCAGTGACGTGTGAAAAAAAAACCGCGCCAAGTCTATTTTAGTATAATCAGTGATGCCATACTAAAAACGAAACTGCTAACATATGTTAATTATAGCCAAAATATTTTATGTTTATGATCCGATTCTTTTCTGTAATTGATATGCATGTCATAAAAGCAAGAAATATCTTGAGACAAATTGAAAATATATCACGCCCACATAGTCGTAATTGTGCTTGTTCCACTGTTGTTTTATGTAGTTGACAAAGATAAAGTACTCACTACACGCGAGAAATAGTGTTATCAGATGCCATTCTTTCAACGCTTGTGGAGACACACTCTTGTCTGCCCAGCACACGTCCTTGGCAGTGTAAGGTGGGTGGAGAGATAGCACGGGGGATCAGGCCTGTGCTGTGTTGTAACATCAGTAGTAGCCGACCACCTGGCTCGAGCGCGCTGTTGCCAAGTCACAGCGATCGCTCGCAGTGTGGCAAACGCTATATCTAACTTGCGCCGCGTTGCACATGCTACATGTAATTTTTACGATATTTAAATGTTGTGGGATACTTTACGAACTTACAGTAAAACCAGTTTAAGACGACACCGTTTTAAACGTTTTCCTGCTTAATAAATAATAATGGAAAGGAACGGAGAATTCCGTATGGTTTTAACCTATACTTCACCCTTTTAATACGTTTCCTTTTAAGTCGTTTTCCCGCCTAAGACGTCTGTAATATGCCCTATAAAAACATTTTCTTCTCATTTTAAGACGTTTTATATTCCCGTTAGCATTAGTTTTTTAAGTGGTAATGAGATATTTACTCTACATAACCTTTCACGTTAACACAACAAAACAAATGCCGCCATTTCGTAAGAAGCATTTGGCCTCGGGTTATTCCGTGCAGCCAGATAATACTGCTGTCTTTTCTCATTGAGGCAATCGACGCATGGCCTCGGAAACTTCATTCAGCCAAAAGATGACGTCGCCATTGCGGTTTTTTCTACAGCATACGGCACATAGAGTACGCTTTTACAAAAAGCGTAGTGCACGAAGCGACGAATCCGTGCAACAGTCTGTTATCTTATTGTGCTTTAACACACAGCTATATATATCTGTGCTTTGAAAAATGGAAATACAGTTTTTCAGTTGCGTCCCACGTGTTATTTAACCTGTTTGATCCGTTGTTTTATGATTTTGATCGTAATTGTAATGTAACAGATGGAGTTTATACAGTGTTGTTGGTTTGTTTATTTCGTGAGTTGGTGTAACTGTGACGCGTCCTGCGTTTGCTGCGTGTTTATCTATTGCTGTTGTAGTCACTGTAGTGGGTGTTGAGGTTATGTGGCTTGGCGTGCTCCGGATAGCTCAGTTTAAGTTACTTTCGGGGTTAACTAACCATCGTGATTTCACCAATAACAACTCACTTACTCAGTCAACTGTTGATTTATTTTTACTGTAACTTTGACAGATGTTTACAAAAGGCGGTTATTTA